>JAANYP010005641.1:0-10830 GCA_020465985.1 Centrapalus pauciflorus
GATGAGACAGCTCATGAAATCATCGATTTTATTAAGAGTGTTGAAACCCAACAGCAGTTGTCTGTTCAATCAATCCGATCTGCCAACGGCACGATATTTAAGAACTCGGTAGTAAAGGGCTTCCTTCGATCCAAGGTTATTCAACATCAATATTCTGCTTCTAGAACACCTCAACAAAATGGAGTCGTAGAAAAGCGTAACCGTACCCTTGTGGAAGCTGCACGTACAATGCTGACTTATTCAAAGCTACCTCCATTCGTGTGGGCCGAAGCCATGTCAACAGCTTGCTTCACGCAGAATCGCTCCATAATTCATAAGTGTTTTAATAAAACTCCATATCAACTCTTCTTGAATAAAGTACCTTTTATCAAGTACTTGCGTGTATTTGGTTGCAGGTGCTACATGCTTAATGACAAAGACAACCTCGGGAAATTTAACGAGAAAGTGGATGAAGTGACCTTCATTGGATACTCATCAAACTCGAAGGCATATCGTGCATTCAACACTCGCACCAGGACTGTCAATGAAAGTGTGCATGTCACATTTGATGAAATGGCTAAACTAGCACCCGAAGTTGATCAATCAGGACCACGCATTTCACCAACGCCTGGAGACTTTTCTTCTCAATCTGCTTCTTTTTCTCCTTCTGAATTAGTTAATTTATTTGATCCTTTTTTTGTAGAATTTTTTTGTCATAGTGCTAATGTTTCTAATGTTTCTTCTTCTGTAGTTAATACATCCAACGATTCAACTGCGCAACAAATTCCATCTGATTCCTCTTCATCTACTTCATACCCACATCCATCCACTTCATCCACTAGTTCATCTGCAGCTCAATCTACTCCAGAAATACCCTCACACATAATTCCAAACATCCTTCCTTCATCTGAGCACATTGAACCCGAACCAGAACCAGTGGTACCTTCACTCGAAACCATTGACCATGAATCATCCTCCATTCCCACACTCACCACTAAAGTTCCATCTCGTTCACCCCTTCCTCACGAGAAAAAATGGACCCGAAGTCACCGAACCGATCAAATTATTGGTGATGTGTCAACCGGTGTTCAAACCCGAAGGGCGTCTGCTAATGTTAGTGCATCCTGTGTGACGATAGCAGTCTAAGTATAGATGATATTTTGTATTAGTCCAAATGTTCGTAATTGTATATTAATACATGTTTGTTATATGTTTGATATTGATTGTATATATGTTTGAACTTGGATGTAATTGATGTTTTACAATAAGTTCAAACATAATGTCAAAGGTAAGTTTAAACATAAGTTCTAGAACAAGTTCAAAGACAAGTTCTAGAATAAGTTCAAAGGCCTGATTCGAACTTATGGTGGACAAGTTCGTGGGCTTGGGCCTTCTCAAACTTGTCCAAGGCAAGTACGAATCTAATGCCTATAATTAAGATTTAATCAGTTTTGATTAAGGACTTTTTTAGAATTAAGCATCAGAGGCGATTACGAACTTGCAGAGGTTTTAGGTGTGTTCTTGGAGAGAATCACGTGTCGGGGCGTTCTAGTTTACGTCTATCATCGTGTGTGTCTTCGTGTTTCGCGTGCGTGATCATTCCGTCAAACCGCTAACGAGGATTCCACACTCGTTGGACGGCGTCGCGTCAAGATTGGATCCGTAGGTAGGTGACCTTACAAGTGGTATCAGCGTCATAATGGTGTTCTTCGTGTTCATATTCAACATTCTTGGTTTCTTGGCGTTTTGGATGGAAAAATCACATCTTTTATTAGTTTTTCGAGTTATACAAGCAAGATAATGGAGAAAAGTTCATATTAGTTCATCATTTTATTCGAAATCATAGTTTTTAATCCTAAAAACATTGGTTTAAATTGAAAACTTGAAAAAATCAAACTTTTGGCCGTTTCTCGAACTTGCATCGCTCGAACATAGGGGGTATTAGGGTTTATTCAAATTTGTCAGAATATTCGAACTTGTCAGAAAATACGCTCCTCACGAATTTGATTTAGGGTTTCATTCGAATTTGGCTGAGATTCGAACTTGCTAGGATTCGAATTTGTCAGAGATCTCGAACTTGTCAGACCTTCGAATTTGTTGATTTCGAACTTAAGCAGTTTCGAATTTAATTTCAAACGAATTTAATTTTAAACTAATTCGAACTTACCTAAGTTCGAAAGGGTTTTCTATAAATTAATTTTTAAATTAATTTACCTAAGTTCGAATACAAGAAGTTTAGAAAGGATGACCAGTTTGCAAAAGTTTATCGAAATGGACCACGAGGTTGGCAAGGCAAATTCTCCGCCAAAACTGATGAGGTTGGAAGACTACTATTGGTGGAAGGATAGGTTTGCCGATTTCGCTCGTTTCAATGACATGCGAATGTGGATTTGTGTCGATGAGGGATACATTCCACCTACACAAGAGTTTGAGGGCCGTTAGAGAGTCTTGACATATCAGAATGAAGGATGATGACAAGAAACTGTATGAGGCCGAGAACAGAGCATTTTCAATCATTCGTATGGCACTACCTCAGAAGATTCTACTCACCTTATGGAATCACCGTACTTCTAAAGAGCTATGGGATGCTCTCGAGAAGAGGAGTGAGGGAAATCCGAGGGTTCGTAATGGTAGGACAGAGATGCTAAAACAGCAGTTTGCGATTTTCAAGCCATTGAAAACCGAAAAGCTAGATAAAACAATAACGAGATTCTACCATTTACTGACAGAGTTGGATAATCACGATGTTGAGTATCGTGAAATTGAGAAGATAGAGAAACTTCTTGATGCTTTACTTGCGAAGTGGAAAATGTACACATCGCTTATAAAGCATGATGAAGAAAAATTCAAAACTCTTACTCTCGAAGGAATTATTGGTACCCTGAGGGCTTACAACATTCATATACTTAAGAAGGAGAGGGAATATGATCAAGTCCACGATCCAGAGATGTATTTTGGAAAGTCAAAACTTTCTATTGCAAGTGAACTGAAAACAGCTACAGCTTTCTTCACGGGTGAAGCGTCTATTCCAGTGGACGTAGAAGAAACAAGCAGTCGGGCATTCTTAGGGTATTCTAAACCGGAAGATAAACTGACTCACTCAGCATCTACTTCTCAACATTACACAAATAGGCCTATGAGTGCACAATCAGCCGAAACTCATCTAAATCTTTTGGCTTCGTTTGTTACAACATATGGAAATTTTGTTTAACGATCATGCATTATGGGAAGAGAACTACTATCAGGTGGATCCTCATGATTTGGAAGAAGTGGACCTTCAATGGCAAGTGGCCATGGTGACTCAGAAGGTCAAAAGGTTCATGAAGCGAACAAGCAGAAATCTGAATGTGGGCAATAGTAAAATTGGGTTCGACAAATCCAAGGTTATGTGTTATAACTGCCAAGGAATAGGTCATTCTTCACGAGAATGTCAACGACCCAAAGCTGAAAACTATCTGAATCAATCTCAGGGAAGATATCAGTCTGGTAGTTCTGGTAATCAAGCGAACATCGCTGGTCTGTTAATAAACGTTTCATCAGATAGACAGCTTGATGGGACTTACGATTGGACTTCTCATCGTGAGTCGAACGCTAGAGCCTTCATGGCTGAAGTGACAGAGACTGGGGATGACGGAGTAGAGGAAGTAATAGAGGAAAACAAACAGAATGATACAAGTCCTATGTTAGTGGAGAAGTCAGACAATCAGACCATTCTGGAGTTTGCCGCACAGATGGCTAACGTGGAATCAGATCACAAAAAGGTAATTCTGGACTTTTCTACATTCAGTGATTTATGTGTTTTATGTACTACTTCCAATGAAAGAATGAACTTAATTCTAGAAACACATAACAATCTAACTGCTCAAATAGAATCGTTAAAATTAGATAATGCTAGTCTCCTAGATATTTAAGAAGATCTTAGGAATAAGCTGAAAGCAGATGCTCAAGATGCAATAGTTCTAAAAGACAAACTAAGTGAACAATGTGTCAGGATAGAACTTATGTATGAGCATGTTGAGGCTTTAACTAAAGAACTTACGATTAAGGAGGTAGAGCTAGCTGAATCAAGAGTTAAAGTTGCAGAGGTAAATAGTAAGTTAGAAAAGTTTAGGAACTCTTCACTAAATCTAGGGAAAATCTTAGATGCACAACGTCAATCTAAGAAACCAGTAGGTTTAGGTTATCAAAAGAGTCCTCCACCTTTCAACGATAATTATGTGCCTCAGCCTCAGGATAAAACTGATAAACCAGTCAAGTCAGAGGTAGCAGCTGACACAGTATCTGAATCTGATAAAGATAAATCAACTAAGGTAACTATTAATAACACTACGATTAAGAAAGTCAAGTTTGTGCAGTCTTCTAGTGACAGAGATCTAGAAGAAGCTAAACCTGAAGTTAATAATCAGAAATAGGAAGTAGTCACGGTAGTTGAAAAGAAAGAAACTGAAACTAGTGAGACACCAAAGTCAAAGGGCACTCATAAGAAGTCGATTGATAAGTTGTCTTGCTTTAGATGTCATGAGAGGGGATATGTTGTGTCTAGCAGTCCATATAAGAAGGTAGAGTCTACACCTTCTAAACTAGAGTCTAGACCTATTATTGGAAAGCCTGAACAACATAAACAATCACCTAATGTAGCTAACAAAAGTGGTTCTCAAAACACTAAGACAACCGTGAATGCCACACCAAAGACTGCTGTTAGACAAATACCTATGTCGGTTAGACCAAATAAAGTGGTTAGGACTAATTCACCGAATAGAGTCCCTAATCAGTATAGGTCAGGACCTCAACAAGCTTATAGGGGTACAACACCTAGAAGGGCTTAGACTCCAGTTAGGTCTCACACTCCTCAAAGACAACAGACCCAAGGTAGAGCCCGGGGATATCAATCTGAAATGCCTTATAATAGAAACTATTCAAGGGCTCAACAGCAAATGCCTACCCAAAGGCCAAGAGTGAACTTAAATTACTCAGCACCACAACAGGTTCTCAATCAAAAACCCAAGTCACCAGAAAGGAGAGATGGGTATTTGAAGGAGTTCACGTATGTGGATGAGAATGGTATTACCAAGTCAGTCATGGCTTGGGTTCCCCGTGATAACTAACTTCTTTTCTTTCATGTGCAGGAGATAACTACAAGTCTAAACAATAAGTGGTTTGTCGACAGTGGTTGCTCTAGGCACATGACTGGGGAAAGGAGTCTCCTCACGGACTTCAAGGGAGGGAACAAGGGTTTTGTATCATTCGCTGGGAATAAAGGAGGTCATATCACCGGTACTGGAGTGGTCACTAATGTGACTATCAAACATGATCAAGTTTATCATGTTGATAAGCTTGATCATAATTTCATTAGTGTATCTCAAATCTATGATAAGAAGAACTTAGTAATTTTTACGGATACTGAGGCATTAGTGTTGAAACTGGGATTTAAAGTACCTGAAGAGTGGATACTGATGAGAGCCCCAAGGAAGAATTATTTATACATGATGGACATGAATAAATCGACTTCATCGATGGGACCAATATGTCTTCTATCCAAAGCTTCAGAGACAGAGTCCATTTTATGGCACAGACACATGACACACTTGCACTTACGGAAAATGAACAACATCACTAAACATGGTCTGGTGCAAGGTGTCCCACTAAAGAGTTTTAAGTTCGACGATAAGTGTGTACCATGCAAGAAAGGCAGACAACAAAAGAAGTCACAAAAGTCAAAGACTCAGAACTCGATAACTTCCACCTTCGATTTGTTGCACATGGATCTATTCGGACCTATCAACAAAAGGAGTATAGGTGGTAGTTGGTACTGTTTAGTTATCACTGATGATTACTCACGTTTCTCATGGGTTTTTATTTTAGATACGAAGGACGAAACAACTGGAAAGTTGATTGGGTTCTTAGACCAAGTCGAAAACTCATTCGGGACGAGGGTAAAACGTATCAAAAGTGATAATGGAACAGAGTTTAAAAACACAGTAATTGGTGTATATTGCCTATCCAAAGGCATAGGGCATCAATTTAGTGCATCATATGAGCCACAACAAAATGGGGTGGCAGAACGGAAAAACAGGACTTTGATTGAGGCAGCAAGAACTATGCTCTCGGATTCAAAGCTTCCTACCATGTTTTGGGGGGAGGCAGTGAATACCGCATGTCATGTTTTAAACCGGGTTCTTACTGTCAAATTACTGAACAAAACCTGTTATGATGTTTTGGAAAAAAGACCACCTAATTTAACTGGCTACGAACCGTTTGGGGTACCGTGTACGTTGTTGAAAACAAAACGTCAACCTATGTTTGGTGAAAAGGCTGACGAAGGATATTTCCTAGGTTATGTGCCTAACTCACCAGACAAAAGGGTTTTTAACAAAACGAATGGTACGGTGGAAATTGTGTTTAACATTGATGTTACAAGTTATTCACATGAACCCCAAACTGATCCAAAATGGATATTTGATTATGATTCATTGTTTGAATCATTTAACATTCCTTTGAATGGAAATGCAGGTATAATTGAAAATGACTTATCGTCATTAAATCTGAATGACGACGGAAAAAGCTTTCCAAAGACGTGCATTCCATCAACTTCTGAGCCTACAACGACTAAAGAGAGGTCTCCAGCAGAGAATGATTCTGAAATACCTATAAACGAGAATCAAACAAATACTTCTAACTCTGATGACAGTGATCATGAGGAAGAGAATGTACCGTCTGAAGTCGTACCCCCGTTAGGTGAAAGAGGATCAAACTTAGGAAATAATCTTAGAGTCGATGAGATTGAAACATCGAGGATAAACAAGGATCATCCGATTGAGAGCATCATAGGAAATCCGCATACTGGTGTGAGAACTAGAAATAGTTTGAATAACAACACAGTGATGTTGTCGATTATTAATGACTTCGAGGCGTATCACACATGTTTATATTCGTGTTTCATCTCACAAGTAAAGCCGAAGAATGTGCAAATGGAACTGAAAGACAATTCTTGGGTTGAAGCGATCGATGCAAGAAGAACTGTCACAATTCAGAAAGCTTGAAGTGTGGGAGTTAGTGTCGCTACCTCAAGGAGAAGTTGCAATAGGAACCAAATGGGTTTTTAATTGCAAGAGAGATGATCAGGGTTTTGTTACTCGCAACAAGGCAAGACTTGTAGTAAAGGGATTCAACCAAGAAGAGGGAATCGATTAGAACGAGGTGTTTGCACCAGTGGTAAGGCTCGAGGCAATTCGTCTGTTTCTGGCCTTCGCGTCCTTCAAAGGATTTAAAGTCTATTAGTTAGATGTGAAGAGTGCATTCCTGTACGACAAGGTGAAGGAACTGGTGTACGTCGAACAACCGCCTGGGTTTACTGATCCAAAGTATCCCGACAGAGTGTATCGTCTTGATAAGGCTCTGTATGGATTACATCAGGCACCAAGGGCATGGTATCAGACATTGTCAACTCATCTTTTGGACAACGAGTTTGAAAGAGGGAAAATTGATAGTACATTGTTCGTAAAGAGAAAGGGAGAAGATTTTATCTTGGTATGTCAAGATCAAAATTTACTACCTAAGATTAACTGGTCTGAATTAATCAGAGTATAAACCAATAACCTTGTCTTGAATCAAAGTCCAATTAAAAAGTTTACGGAATAACACTTAACCGTTTTAAGAAAAATTTCAAAACAAATAATCACATAAACACAATCAATAATCAAAAGTCATTTGTATTGCCAAACTCAATGATTACAGTCACCTCTAATCTATTTGATTAGACGAAGAACACAGATTGTTCTTATGGTTTTACAACCTTAGAAGCTTATGAAAACTTAATCAGAAAGACAAATTACAACTGAATAAACTTGTACGTTCAGACTTACAATAGAAAAACCTATTCTATGTATATATATATATATATATATATATATATATATATATATATATATATATATATATATATATATATATATATATATATGTATATATTGCTTTCTAATTTGTTTCCTTGATAAACTCTGATTTCTCTGATAGTAGATATGCTTGAATCTTCAAATATATCTTTTCCTGAATATCAGCACTTTCTGTTTATTGAGCTGTTGAGCAGCTTGAGTTTGAACACTGGCAGCTTGAACTTTTGAACTAGTAGCTCGAACTTCTTCAACTAACAGCTTGAACTTTGTACTTACATAGAAAATCTACATACAGTTTGAGAAATTTAACTAACAGCTTGACATACTTAGAATATTTCCCAACAATCTCCCCCTAACTTAAATTCTTTACACAAGACTTTAAGTTTCTATACAAATAAGGAAATAAAACAAAGTAAAACTATTATCTACAAATTAAGGCATCTAAAAACTTACAATTGTGAAAGTTTCTGATTAACTGCCTTCAAAAATTCTCTTTTCAATTCTTCTCTATCATAGTATATCTTCACTGAGCTCATTTGTACCAGTCATGCCCTTGGAAGATCAAAGAATTCAAAATCGAAGAACATGTTGGATCCATTTGCAAATTTGAGTCTGTATGTCTTTGATTTCACATACAGATCAACCTGTGCAATCTTCATCTCCTTGGCATCTTCTATAGCTTTTTTGATTGACTCTGTATCAAAAATGCTTTTTAAATCTTTTATAGCCTGACTGTCCTGTGGTAGTGAAGATCTGACTTGAGTCACAGATCCAACATGATGCATTCTGGTAACCTCATCTTTGGTCATCCCTTGCACTATGTGCATCATACTCTTATATTCTTCCTCAGGACCAGCTTCTCTTCTTACTACAAAATGATATCTTAAGTCAATGTCATCCATTGGCTTAGCATACCAGTATGTAATAGGAGGTTTTGAGAAGTCATGCTGGTCGAGGGTCTTTTCAATCTCCATCACCTTCTGAAGTTGATGTTCAAACAGCACCCTTTTCACCTGATCAAGCTTTGCTTGACTGATTGCTTCTGATTGAGGATTAGTAGCAACAGCTTGAACAGGTGGAGAAGGATCACTGACACCAGCTTGACTTGGTTCCTGTTGGCTTTGGACTTTAGGAGAGACTTTGGCTATTTGTTGTTTTTCCATTTCTTTATCATGAATTTCTTGCAGCCTCTCTGTATTCATGGACTGGGCCATCTTTTTTGGAATTCCAGTTGAATAGGCAAAATTAATCAAAAACATTATGTGCTCTGCCTTTGAATGCCCAGTTGGCATTTTCCTTTTCTTCTCATACTGTTTAACCACAAACCCTCTTAGGTAATCACCTAAGGTTTCATCATCTTTCATTGGAGCATGGGTTTGCTTGTTTAGAAGTTCATCTTGTTCTTCTGCTAACCGTCTGGCAAATTCAGCATCATGTGCAACCTAGGCATCTCTGGATGAAAATTTGTGCTTTGGAGATTCTATGAGGATGCCCTTGCCCTTATCCTTGGTTGCAGAAGTTGTGGCTTGGACTGAACTGACAGAAGCTTGACTGCCTTCTCGGATTACAACTCCTGTTGTTTTTGTGGGAGCAGCTTGAGTTTCTAGGCTAACAGCTTGAGTAGATGTTGGGACTGTTACCCTAGAATCTTGGACTGTTGGAGTAGAAGCTGGAGCTGCTTGGACTAAACTGGGGATCTCCTGATTCTCCCCCTTTTTGGATGCATTGGTTTGGTCAGGAGGACCTACAACCTTTGCCATTAGGGTTCGAATCACCTTCTCAAGTTGAATGAACTTATTTCCACAGAGGGTGAACCCCTTATGAAAATAATTCATTCTCTCATTCTGAGCTGCTACTTTCTGTTGAAGTGCTCTGATTTGTACCCCCTGTGTAGCAATAATGGACTGATTATATTCCAATACTCCCACAACAGGTTTCAGCTGAGAATCCGTTAATAACATAAGTTGCAGACTAGCCTCAAGATCAGCAAAACTGTGTGGTGTTTGTGATCTATCACTGGCAGGAATTCCAGAAGTATAAACCGCTGGGCCCCGCTGTTCTTGGTTCTGGGGACTTCCAGAAGGTGCTTGCACACCCTCTGTTGACATGGGTGTCGTCTTAATGATGTTGACACTGCCCTGTGCCTCTTGTGCAGAAACAGCAGTAGTGTCTGCCACAGAACCCATATGGACATTCTCTATTGAGATGTCCACCTCCAAATTGAGGATGGGAGAGTCCTCAGTGGGTGCCCTTTGGATATTCTGTGCAGGAGTGTCCTCCTGCACAGTGACATTTGGCTCTTGTATGTGAGTTGAGGAGGAAGGAGCTCCTGAAACCCATTTTCTTTTGTATAGTATAAGTGGGGATGAGGGATTCACAGAAGGATCAGAGGGATTATTTGTATCATGAGGAGTGGGTTGGGATCCTGGGGGTGAAGTAGTGATGTTAGGCTGAGCCTGCTCAGGACCCTCTCCTCTATTTAGTGGGTTGATGCCCAACATTGCAGAAGGCAATGGGACATCTATACTCAAAAAATTGGCACTTGATTTTAAAAGACGTTTTATAGTAGGTAAAGAGTGCCTATGGGAAACATTAATCCTTTTATGTACATTGAAGTTACTGCATGTTCTTGCAATAATTTCAGCCAAAAATCTAGGAAACATAAAAAATTTCCCATGTTTTAGGGCATGATGCCTTAGCATACCCTGAAAAATCATATTGAAAAAATTGAACTGTTGGCCTGTAGATAAACACACCAAGGCAGTGGTTATGTTTGAAGAAAATTCTGACCAACCAGTTCTTTTAGGGCTCATGCATTGTTGAATAATATGTACAAGATATTTCCACTTAGGGGCAAAATGAGTTTTAAAGAACGTATAAGAATCAGTAGGTCCCCTATACCCTATAGCAAAAAGGCCTTAATGTAAGGTAGCAAGAGAAAGATCGGTTATACCTGTGG
>JAANYP010005642.1:0-28104 GCA_020465985.1 Centrapalus pauciflorus
AAATACATTGCCGGATTTTGGACTTGTTCATAATCCGTTTCAGCCTTCAATAACTCGAAATGATACGCCCTCAGCGTTCCCACTACATCCTCCAACGATTGAGTATAGTACTTATCCTCATCAAGCTTAATCATAGCCACATACATCGCCCATTTGGCGGGTAAGGCATCCAAAAGCTTGTTATTCTTTTCTGTGTCACTATACTCAATGTCGTGACTTTCAAGCTCTGTTAATAGATGATAAAACCGAGTGATAGTATCATTCAATTGTTCATCCTTTAACGCCTTGAAGATGGCGAACTGTTGTTTTAACAGCTCTGTACGCTTTCTCCTAACCCGAGGATTTCCCTCACACCTTTTCTCAAGCGACTCCCATAGTTCTTTTGATGTCCTCTGAGTCCGGAATGTGTGTAGAATATCTTGCGGTAACGCCATTCGGATTAAAGAAAAAGCTTTGTTTTCGGCTTCAAATAATTTCTTGTCATCCTCTTTCATCATCTGGTATGACAAGACCTTTTGACGGCCTTCAACTTCAGATACTGGCGGAATGTACCCTTCATCTATGCACACCCACATGCGCATATCATTGAATCGTACAAAATCTGTAAATCGATCCTTCCACCAGTAATAGTCCTCAACTTTCATCAGCTTAGGCGGTGCATTTGCCTTCCCAACTTCGTGATCCATCTCAATGAATTTCTAAAGATTTGACATCTTTTCTGAAACAAATTGAATTTGAACTTAATTAATTTAATTCGAAACTGATTTAGACTAACTTATTCGAATCTAGATAGATTCGAAACTAATTAATATTAAATCTGTTGAGATTAAATTCGATTAAGTCTTAAAAGTCAATTAGATTCGAAATTATGTCAGATTCGAACAACTCCTTAGATTCGATGGTCCTTAGAATCGAAGGCTCAGCAGATTCGAATGTCAGCAGAATCGAAGCACAGAATCGAAACAGTAACAGACTCGAAATAAACTCGAAACAACACAGACTCGAGATCCAATTCGAATGAAGTAACAGATTCGAAACAAAGTAGACTCAAAACTCACTGAAATTGACTCGAAAGGAGCGTATTTAGGTTAGACTCGAGTCTAGAGTGAAACCCTAATTACCCCTATAGATTCGAGCGCCGCAAACTCGAAAAACGGCTAACACTTTGATTTTTTGACGTTTAACAGATTAAATCACTATTTTTCAAACGAAAAATAATGATTTCGATCAAAAACGTGAAAAACCACAAAGTGTTTCCCGAATATGAATTTGCTAAGCTCAGAAACACGTTTTTGAGAGCAAAACCGTCCAACTAGCGTCAAGAAACCTGAAATGTATCTGATGAACACGAAGAACACCAAGAACACTCCGTAGGCTCTGATACCACTTGTAAGGTCTACGACTGCAAGATCTATCTAGACGCGGATCCGTGAACGAGTGCGGAATCCTCGTTGACGGTTAGACGGACAACTCTCAACCAACGGAACACGGAGACAATTAGACGCTGAACGAACGACACACGAACGATCCTACGTACTAATTCTCTCCGAAACGGCACTCACCTAGCTGATAAACTCGAGATCGCCTCTTGCTTAATTCCTCACGAATTCTGCAAAAAGTCTCTTAATGATTCGAGTCTATCCCTAATTATAGACCCTGATTCGAGTCTGATGTGGGCCAAACTCGAATCTGGCCCAAGGCCCATTCGAGTCTGTCCACAAGGACACTCTCGAATCTAGCCCATTCGAATCTAAGGCTAGACTCGAATCTATCAAAGATTCGAATCCCAAGCCTTAAACAATTCGAATCTATGGCTACATTCGAATCTATCACAGATTCGAATGCCAAGCCTTGTATTCTAAAATCACCTAAGAAGTTGTCTTATCAATGACAAAACTAGACTGCTGTCGTCACACTGAATGTACCAACAACCAGAGTGAATTCCCACCTCTTACCACGTTTGAAAACACCCACCAAAAGACAAAACATGAATGGAAAATTAAAAATCCTAATGTTGTTGGTCCAACAGGTGTCCCTAGCTCCATCACTGCTGCAGAAGCTACCCTGAATTGGCAAAGCGAGAATGCTGTTGCTCAAAACCATGCTCTCACCTCCATTCTGGCCCAACAAAAGAGTTTTACAAAGACCCAAGAAGCTCTTTCTGTTAAGATTCGCTCTCTTGAAGATATGATAAGGGAAATTAGAACCAAAATGCAAAGTCTCCATGACGAACTTCTTCAAATTGTTCGTATAATCTCTGCTATGCAAACTTCAATGGACTTGGTCCAAAAGGAAGCGGAGATGAAGTTCTTAAAAGCTCAGCTAATGGATCTTGAAAGGCAACATAAATAGCAAAGAGTATCTACTCTTGTCGATGATCCATGGAGATTACCCTCTATTCCGTTTGTCAGGATAGCTTTTGAACACCAACCTTTACCCTCACCTTCATTCCAAGACTCATCCCCATCCGTTTTTTTGAGGTCCACAGAACACTCAAAGAAAATTTCTCAAAAACCCTCACTCCCAGAAAATACCAAAAATCCGTCTACAAGCAATACATGTTACTCAATTGATGATATTTCAATGGTAGCCTCCTTAAAAGCCCCGGATTTCATGCCAATTGAGAAAGCAAACCCAATCTCATCATTCATACAAACATTAGCCCAATGAGAAGCTCCAAGTGTTCTGCCAATCATTACATCCACAGATGATAGTCTTGACCATGTTGAAGCCTTTGAACACTTGTTCCTTCAAGAACTAGAGACTACAATGCCAAATGATACAGAAATTAACTTCGAGCCAGAAGATGTCGGATCAGAGACATCACCACAGAGGAGAGGTCACTACCCAAAATCAGACTCGAAGCAACAATTCACCTTTGATGACATCCCACCTTCGAAATGGTGGGAAAGAAGCATAGAAATGTTAACATGGTGCTCCGCGGAACTCCAATATTATGAGATAGATTTGTTCATCAAAAGGTTTCTAACAAGGACACAAGGTCGCCTCAGAGATTGGTATCTCAGCCTTGGAGAATATAGACGATTGCAAGTTCAACAGTCTCGTTCTCCAGAAGAATTCATGCATACAGTCTATAGTGACATCATCGGAAGCCCAGTAGAACACACTATCCATTCTAGAGAAGAGTTTTTAAAAAAGAAGTGTTGTTCATTTCAGAAGAAAGATCTCGAGAGACATTACGATAGAATGTCGAAGAGATTCTATTGTCTCAATGGAGTTGATGATGTAAACGTTAAACAGGTTTTCTTGAACTCCTTTCCAGAATCACTCGTGAACGAAGCATACAGAGCTTTGGAGTTAAAAAACATGACGGTTGCTCAAGCCTCATTAGGTGAAATGTATTAGCTGATCCTCAATGCGCTTGCAAAGTTGTGCAATCAAAAGAAGTTTCTTATTGAAAAAACAGGAAAGCGCCTTGGCTCTGCCTGTGATGACAGACACCTCCAAATATAGTGCAAGGATAAATATACATGTAATTCTTCACATTCTTCAAAGAGGTCTCATCACAAGAAGTTTCAAAAGTTTTGAAAACATCATTCCTCAAAAAGACCTTTTGGCAAGCCAAATCACAAGAGGAGATGGAAATAGATAAAGAAAAAGACGCATAGGCGACGAACTACAGATAGGTGCTACATCTGTAACAAGAAAGGACACTTTGCAAAAGACTGCAAAGATAGACGAAAAAACCAAGCACTAATGGAGACGCTCAACAAAATTGAGCCTGTTGATGTTTCGGATCTTGAATCTGTTTATTCTCTTGAAGATGAACCTGAAGAAGCGCTATGTGCAATAGATTATTCTGACTCGTCTTCTGAAGAAGAACTCACTGACTCGGAATATCACTCGGAGGCAGAATTGTTCACAATAACCATTTCCCAATCACGACAAGCCAACCTGTTCTCTCAAGATCAAACCCCTCAAATCATGTCGTTACAAGAACAAACCCCACCAATAGCCAAAGAATGTTCAGAACTTGTTGACCAGGGAATTATTGAATCAACCACATCGCCTTGGGCATGTGAACCGTTTTATGTCAACAAAAGAAGTGAACAAGTCCATGGAAATAAGACTGGTTATCAATTACCAGCCTCTTAATCACTTTTTGGCAGATGAAAAGTTTCCCCCTCCACAAAAAAGGTCATTGTTCCAGTCATTGGTTAATGCAAAGGTACTATCAAAATTCGATCTTAAAGCAGGATTTTGGCAATTAGGTATTAAACCTGAAGACAGTCCAAAAACTGCCTTTTGCATCCTAAACCACCATTACCAATGGAAAGTGATGCCATTTGGTTTAAAAATGCTCCATCTGTCTTTCAAAAGGCAATGGTAAAAATTTTTGAACCAATTCTTGAGAATACACTAGTTTACATTGATGACATCATGTTATTCTCACCAGATGAAGAATCCCATATTGACTTACTTTCGAAGTTTCATTCTATTGTGATACAATACGGGATAATGTTATCAGAAAAGAAAATGGAAATTGGAGCAAGCTCTATAGATTTCATTGGCATGAAGATTTTTGATGGAAAATATCAACCTCAGCCACACATTGCAAAAGAGTTGCACAAGTTTCCAGAAAAGGTGACGTCACAAAAAGAAGTACAACAGTTTCTTGGATTGGTCAATTATATGGCTGATTTCCTGCCTAAATTGTCTAATCACACAGTTCATCTGTTCCCCATGCTAAAAAAGAATCCTCCAGAATGGTCAGAGAAACAAACAAATGCTGTGAAGGCCATTAAGCAACTTGCTGTTGTGATGCCTCCTTTAAAGATTCCCACGCCAACTGACAAAAGGATTCTTCAGACAGATGCTAGTGATGAATACTGGGCTGCAGTACTGTTAGTCTAGGATGGGAATAATGTCAGACAAATTTGTGGCTACAAGAGCGGCACGTTCAAAATGTCAAAACAACATTACCACTCTACCTACAAGGAGATTCTAGCCGTGAAAAGAGGAATTGAAAAATTCTAGTTCCATCTAATCGGACATCATTTCTTGATAGAAATGGACATGTCATCTTTTCCACGGATGCTACAGTTCAATAGAAAGATGCTCCCTGAAGCTCAACTGTTGAGGTGGTCAAATTGGTTTTCCCAATGGCAGTTCACAGTGAAACACATCAAAGGCACAGAAAATATTCTCGCGGATTTTCTGTCCAGACCAAAGAACTATAAATGCAAGGACCAGGTTCAGCTGATTCACAAAGACCTTCCAATGGTACTCTCTATAGGAACAACCAGTTCCTCCACCGGAGATGAGCAACAAGACTCCCAAGTTTTCCTAGCTCATAACCTCCCAGTAGATGTCTTAGAGTCAATCGCAGACCTTACTCTTGGCGATAGGACTAACCTGAACTACAAGAAGTTTCTTACAGTCGTTCTAAAAAATCATCGCCCATATATGAAGGGAATCAGATTCCACCCATATTTCCCCTTCTTGAATATTTTCCACATCAGTGATCTGTATAAACTCCCTAAAGAAACCTTGTGTTTCTTTTGGTATCTCTTCGAGGCGCACACCATTGCCATATCCTTCAACTCACGTAAGTTACTAATGTACATGCTCCAATGCCACTTTGGTGAAACGCCGCCAGAACAAAAGCATGCGTTCACTCTTTTCCAATGGTTCGAGCCGTCACACCAATGGATCCAGCTGTTGACCCATCCAAAGAAAAAGTATGGCATAATCCTGTTCAGAAGGCCCTGTTCGTTTATACCATATACCCATTTGAACCAGGAAAAGTCACAAATTTACCATTCTCCATTCGCCTTCATCATGGAATGGTATCACAACAATCCATCTAGCTTTTCGTTTAGGCTCCGTAACCAACAGACATGGCTTGAAATACACAGACCATTGGCAAGCGCGAATAGTGTAAAACAAGAAACCATCCGGGGAAATGTTCCTGAAGCCAAAGACGTGTGGTCCTTAGATGATCCTCTATCCATGGAATGGGAAAAGGCCATCAATGATTACTGTGAAACCCACCTTGTACCTAGGTATGGAAAACCGAGTGAACTTGGAACTAATTTTATCATCTGTTTTCCTAATCCGAACGATTATCATGATCCGGAAGAAGAAGAACAAGAAGATAGTAACCATTACGACCCTACGAAGATGATCCATCACACCCTGATTCCCGCTGGAAATAATTATATGTTATTAAGTATGTTTAAAAGTGTGCTTAGTGTGTTTTAAATAATGATGACATATGTATAATGTCATTTTCTAAGTAAAGTAGAATTATGTCATACTTATATAATTTCTTATGTAAGCACTTATGTCATGCTTATGTAATTTCTTAGGTAAGCACTTATGTCATGCTTATGTAATGCTTATGTAATCATGCATTTTCCTTGCCTATAAAAGGAAGGCTCCCCCCTCATTTGTAAATCATCCCTTGAAAGAAATAAAATCTACTTGCTACAACTCTCTCTCATCTTCATCCTTTCAAACTTTGAAGTTCTTCCTTAATTCCGACTTGGAGTTGTAAGTCATAAATTAAATCATCTTATTTAATAATTTACTTTAAGGTTTGCATTTGTGTCTTGTATGTCTTACTAGTCTTATATAGATCAACCAATATGGGGTGGGGGGGGGGGGGTTACGGCTGATCTATATAAGACCAGTAAGACATACAAGACACAAATGCAAACCTTAAAGTAAATTATTAAGTAATATGATTTAATATATGACTTACAACTCCAAGTCCGAATTAAGGAAGAACTTCAAAGTATTAAAGGATGAAGATGAGAGAGAGTTGTAGAAAGTAGATTTTATTTCTTTCAAGGGATGATCTAGAAATGAGGGGGGAGCCTTCCTTTTATAGAAAAGGATAAGGCATGATTACATAAGCATTACATAAGCATGACATAAGTGCTTACATAAGAAATTACAGAAGCATGACATAAGTTTACATAAGAAATTACATAAGCATGACATAAGTGCTTACATAAGAAATTATATAAGCATGACATAATTCTACTTTACTTAGAAAATGACATTATACAAATGTCATCATTATTTAAAACACACTAAGCACACTTTTAAGCATACTTAATAACATATAATTATTTCCAGCAGGAATCAGGGTGTGATGGATCATCTTCGTACGGGTCGTAATGGTTACCATCTTCTTCTTGTTCTTCTTGTTCTTCTTCTTCCAGATCATGATAATCGTTCGGATTAGGAAAATAGATGATAAAATTAGTTCCAAGTTCCCTCGGTTTTCCATACATAGGTACAAGGTGGGTTTCAAAGTAATCATTGATGGCCTTTTCCCATTCCATGGCTAGAGGATCATCTATGGACCACACGTCTTTGCCTTCAAGAACACTTTTGGGATGGTTTCTGGTTTTACACTATTCGCGCTTGCCAATGCTCTGCGTATTTCAAGCCATGTCTGTCGGTTACGGAGCGTAAACAAAAAGTTGGATGGATTGTTGTGATACCATTCCATGATGAAGGCTAATGGAGAATGGTAAACTTGCGACTTTTCCTGGTTCAAATGGATATATGGTATTAATGAACAGTGCCTTCTGTAACACCCCAATAATTAAAAGGGTAATTAACTTTGTGAAACAATTAGGATTGTGATCTTAAGTGTTGTATTATGAGTTAATTGCCAAGTATTAGTGATGACTGCAATTATTGGGACTTGAACGATTAAAAAAAAATTAAATATTGGGTTGTACGGAATTGACAAAAATAGGTAATGTACTTTGAAAATTAAATATTAATTATTTATGACATAAGAATGGGATAATGTAGTGTTTGAATCCATTTAGTATAATTATGTCAAATTCAATTATGTGGGTATTGAATTATTTAATTGTTGCACCAAATAACATTATAGTTTTATTTTTGAAAGATGAAAGAGTTATAGAGAGGGAGGTGTTTTGCAATTGTGTGAGAGTTAGAGGGTTGGGATGGCCAAAAGGCCAAATCCCTCCCCTCTTTCTCCTTGAAATCGTTCATCACGACCACCCACCTACACATTTCATTTTTTTGTCAAAATAAAAAAGAGAGAAAGAAGAAGGGGCTAGAGTTTGGAGATTTGATGATCAAAGGTGGAGGTGTAGAAGCTAAATCTTGAGGTGTTGTGATTCCCTAGAAGGTATGATCATCTTCTCTTCTCCATCTTCTTCATCTTCTCCATTTCCCCATTTTTTGAGAAAGGAACGCTAGATGGGTTTTGTTGAGTTGAGTTAGTAAATGAGTCAAAAATCATGTATTGCTTAATGTTTATGGTTTATAAACGTATTTGAGTCATTTATATGTGATTTATTGTTTGGATTGGGTGATGTTGAGTGGGAACCCAAATTGAAGCTTTGTTGAGCTTCAATGGTGGAAGTGAAAAAGGGGTTGTGTTGATTTAGTAGGTTTATATGATATTTTGTGATTCAAATATGTTAAATAGTAAAATGATATTGATTTGAGTCAAGTGGAAACTCATTTGGAATTGGAATTTGGTGAACTTGGGTGAAACCCAAGTTGGAGCTTCATTTGAGCTCCAATGGTGTATGAAAAATAAAGTGCATCAATATACATATTTCTTATGATAGATTATGAACCAAACATGTTATTTATAGTAATTGAACAAAATGGAAGCTAGTAGGAACTCATTTGGAGTTTTGAAGGCTTAGTTATGGTATTGGTCATTTGGAACCCGTTTGGAGTTCGTATGAACTCCATAAAGCAATAATATGCTATGTTATAGTATAATGTGTTTAGAAAGTGTTCAATTGTGTTATTAAAGTGTTTTCATGAGTTGGGAAACACAAATTATGAGCAAGAACTCAAAATGGTGTTTTAAGGCTAAACCGCACGTCAAGTGTTCGGTGAAATGTCACAATGAGTTCCAAAACATTTTGGGATTGAGTTTCAATGTGTGAACATAGATTGAATGTCTAAAAATAGGCCAAATATGTTAAATAGTTCAATGGTAATGATTAGAATTGAATCCAAGCTCAATTCAAGCTCGGTGTCGTCGGTTGGAGTTTTCGGTCGTTTTCGGACTCGTTCGGAGTCCGTATGAGCTCCATGGAATCATGGAATGTTATGAAATCATTCTAATATGTTTAGAGGTGTCTAAGTGACCTTAATATGCTATTAATATTGTTGGTAAAGTCCCTTCAAAGTTACGAAAACGTTTATGGAAGTTTTGGGGACTTTTAGTGCATTTGTGTCAAAAAAATGAGCTGGGAGCTGTCCAGGAGGGGGGTAGCGCCGCGACTAACCTTATGGTCGCGCCATGACCATGTTTCTGGTCCGAAAATTGATTTTGCATGGTTAGGGGTCGATGCTTGTGTCTTATACCTTCATTACACCTCTAAATTAAGTGTTTAAAGGGTTTGAGGGCCTTTAATCCATTCCTGTAGCAACTTTCAATTTTGCGTTTCAGGTTAAACACAGACCCATCTATTCAAGTTACCTTTTCATTACCCAATTGATTTCTTAGACTTAGAAATAGAAACCTAAGTTGCAAACAATTAAGAAATTTCGTTAATTTGCTTAGTTTTCTGCGTTCGGCGCAGAATTTTCTGATAATTTTCATACAATGCCAGAAAATATAATTAATGGATAGACATAACAAGCTAATAATGATTCAAAATACAAAGACACATAATGTTGAATACACTTAGTAATTAAAGCAAAAATAAGTAACAAAGTTAATCAAAGATTTGAAGAAAGACATCTGTATTGTGCCAATTTAACTAAAATAGCAACAAACTTATAAAAGTTTACATAAATAATAATAAATAAGAGAAACATAAATTTGAAACATAAAAATTTTATAAATATAAATTGCACATGCTAAAAAGTAACTTATGTCACAAACTAGTAAGAAAATGAGCATAAACTTTACTCTTTATGCACAAACACGCAACCAACTCGTAAATACATATATTTACAACTTTATAAAAAAATAATAAATAAATCTAAATTTCACCCTTTAAGGGCCAGCCAAGAGAAAAAAATAAAAAAAAAAAAAGAAAAGAAAAGAAAAAGTGTGATTTTATCTATAAAAATCACTTCAACACTCCATCTCTTCATCATTCTCATTCTACTCATTCTCTCTCTCTTGTTTCTCTCACTAAAACTCAGATTTTTCTCTCAAAAATCAGCAGAAAATTCAGCCATTAACACCTTCATTTGAACTCTTCAAGTGTGAATCAAAAGGAACAAACATGTGTTCATGCATCTAGCATGCTACACTCAAACTTCATCTTTTTACAAGTTTTCTTGTTATTTCTCCTACTTTTTCTTTCATTTTTCTTCAAGAACGATTTTGTTACTTGATGTTTGTAGATTAACCATCAACACATGTTAAATGTTGTAATAGATGGTAATCCATGATCAAACCTAAGTCAAGAAACAAGAAAGCTCTTGAAAAGCTCAAAAATGGGCATGCATGGTAGCTTTATGGTTCAAACACTAAAAATCCCATACTCTTTTGAGTTATTTATGGGGTAAATGTGTTTTGAAGATACCTAACACCATTGCATGTTCAAAACTTGAGTTTAATCATCAATAAAATCGGATTCATAAACATGCACATCAAGTCTTGTCAATAACTTGTATGTTGTTTGCTTGAAGATTTATGAGCAGATTATGACCCAACTTCAAATGGTTATAACTTGTTCATTCTTTACCCAAATGGGATGATTCTTCTTCTGAAATTTAAGTTTATGAGTTAAATAACTAACCCAAGTGGTCTCATTCAAAAATAATGTGTATTCTGTTTTACACGAATTTTTAAAAACAAGTATACAGAATCATAAATCTGGACAGAAAGTTGGGTTGACTTTAAAACACCATATCTCACACATGCACGCTTAGATTTAGTTGATTCTTTTTCTGGAATATAGTTTTATGGGTTAAAGTTTGAACACAAGTGGAATCATTCAAAATGATTAAGTTTATAGCGTCCTACTATCCAAACAAGAAAGGTGTGCAGATAGCACAACCTTCTGGACACATATTTTTGTATGAATTTTTAAAAATACTAAATCTTCTTAATAAATTCTGAAATAGTTATACAAAACATATAAGACATGGAAATAAAACTTGTAAAATTTTCAGATCCAGAAAGTGGCTAAAAGTTAACTTTTATATCTCTAAAGTATACCTAAAAATCTGTCCAGAAAAGTAAATATTCTTGTTTTGTCTTTACATGTATTAATCATTGCACCTTTTGTTATAATGTAAGACAAACCCAAAATATTCTATTATATCCATATTGGTTATATAATAGATGTTTTACTTATAAGTTACTAACATCATCACATGTTATTTTACAAACAAATGATCAAAATCAAAATAGTTAATTCTAACAACATTTGGCAATTGAATAGATTTATTAGAAATTAGACTTAAAGATGCCTATTTAGACAAGGAACTTACCTAGAATCGTTTGCGTATTTTAGGAGGTAACTAGTGATTGCATTCGAAGCTCGATTCAATCGCATTGGACTATTGTGAGTATTCACGACCCCTTTTTACTATATTACGTTTTGGGGTGAAAAGCATGTTACTATTCATTTGAACTCTTAATGCACTTTCAAACTCGTTTATGACGATGCATGCAAACACTTGTTATACAAACTTGTCATGCATACAAACATGTTTATGCAAAGCAAACAAACTCTTGTTATACAAGCGTGATACCTTTTATGCAATATGGTTGTTCTTACCAAACTTGATACATATGAATTCATACATTTGTTCACTTATTTTGGCATATTGGTACAGATACAATTGTAGTCTTGTATGAGTGACAAACTAAACATTATGTAAGTCCACACGACAAACACATTACTCAGTTAACATATTTTGATGAGCCGAATGATTCTTATGGATATCGATATTTGGTTGACGACCCACTCATGCGGTACTAGTGAGTGCATAATTATCATACATACATTTATGTGATTTTCACATTGTGGCATTCAAAGTCAACATTCTAGGTTTGAGTAGTGGCTCATTACATATACATTGTGTACAACATTACCATGTGCTACAAAGACAAACATTTAACAACTATGACATATTGCAAATACATTACGTTTTGAAATTGCTTATTTCATACAAAACCCGTGAACTCACCAACTATTTTATAGTTGACCCGTTTTTATGACATGCATTTCAGGAAAATAATCGTAAGTGGTACGTTGAAGCGTGATTGCATTCAAGTCGTGTGCTCATGAAGATTTTAATTTATTTGCAAATCAAACGCTATTACTTATGTTTTTGGGTTGTAATCTTTAAACATATTTACTTTTGATGTATGGTGGTTGCTTTTGGAAACAATATTATTATGGTATGAATCTTGAGACTTATGCAATGATCACATTCACTGTTACATCTCGTGTTTCTGCTTTAGTGGGGTGTGACAGTTTTTGGTATCAGAGCCTAAGGTTATAGAGAATACCAAGTTTTTCATTTGGAAAACTTTTTCACTATAACCAACCACTCGAAACATTGTTTTCATATATTTTACATATAACTAGTATTATTGTTTCTTAATTAACCAAAGCTTGGCCACCTTTGCTTAATTAATAAACGATAATGCATGACTTGAAGTGGTTACACTAGGAGTATGTTTAAAAACCATTTTATTTCACTACAACTACTTTTATAAAATTGCATTATGTGTGCATCTGTGATCATTGCATGGTTACCCCAGAAGAAAAGCGGATTGAGTGCCACATTCATGGATTGGCTCCAGAGATTAGAGGAATGGATATGGCTGCACGACCTGCAACAATTCAGAGTGCTGTGGATCTGGCCACAAGTTTGACAAATAATGCAATTAGAGCGGGAACGCTGGGAAGGATAGAGACCGGCAAAAGGAAGGCGGAGAACCAAAAAGGAAAGGGCATGGACAAAGCTCGGGGAAGAGTCAGAAATTGGGGGCCAATTATGGGGTAAAAGTGCAGGAGACAAAGCAGTATCAAGGTGGACTTCCGAAGTGCAGCAAATGCAACTATCATCATGAAGGGAAATGTGCTTATTGCACAAACTGCAAGAAGATAGGTCACCCAACAAAGTATTGCAAAGCTGGGAACGACGGGAAGAAGCATGAAAGCAAGGAGGGAAAAAGGGCTTGCTACGAATGTGGAAGCCAAGGGCACTTCAGAAAATAATGCCCTAAGCTGAATAAAAACACTGGCGACAACCGAAACCCGGACAGACAAGCTAGAGGAAGAGCCTTTGCACTAGGAGCTGAGGGGGCAAGGCATGACCCAAACGTGGTGACTGATACATTCCTCTTAAACGATCACTATGCATCTATATTATTTGATTCAGGGGCAGATAGAAGTTTTATTTCGACAGACTTTAGGCCCATGATTAATGTGAATGCTATGAACTTAAGTGATCCTTATGTGATTGAGTTTGCTAATGGACAAGAAACCAAGGTCGATATTTTTTAAATGGTTGTAGCTTGAATCTAGATGATAAGATATTCAATATTAACCTTATTCCGATCGAACTAGGAAGTTTTGATGTGATCGTAGGAATGGATTGGTTATCCAAACATAGGGCAGAAATTTGTTGTTCTGAGAAGATCATCAAATTACCTCTTGAGAATGGAGAAACCTTTATTTTACAAGGGGATAAGCCGAATAGGAATTTAAAGATCGTATCGTGTATGAAGATACGAAAATTCCTTAAGAAGAAGTGTTGTGCTTTCCTAGCACATGTGGTGGATAAGGGGATGAAAGAGAAGCAGATTCAAGAGATTCCAATAGTAAAAGAATATCCTAAAGTCTTTCCGGAAGATTTACCCGGATTACCCCCTTTGAGACAAGTCGAATTCCATATCGATTTGGTTCCAGGAGCGGCACCCGTGGCCAAATCACCCTACCGTTTAGCACCTGCGGAAATGAAAGAGTTGTCAGATCAACTGCAAGAACTCCTCGACAAAGGATTTATCCAACCTAGCTCTTCACCTTGGGGAGCCCCGGTCCTATTCGTCAAGAAGAAGGATGGTTCTTTCCGAATGTGCATAGACTACATGGAGTTAAACAAGCTAACAATTAAGAACCGATACCCCTTACCTCGATTAGATGACTTGTTTGATCAGCTGCAAGGAGCAACATATTTCTCAAAAATAGATCTTCGATTTGGATACCATCATTTGAGAGTTCGAGAGGAGGATACTCAGAAGACAGCTTTCCGAACGCGGTACGGGCATTTCGAGTTTCTTGTTATGCCTTTTGGATTAACCAATGCACCGGCAGCGTTCATGGATCTAATGAACAGAGTCTGTAGACCTTATTTGGATAAATTTGTCATTGTCTTTATTGACGACATTTTGATCTACTCAAAAAGTAAAGGAGCTCACGAACATCATTTGAGGTTAATCCTGGAGTTACTCAAAAAGGAAGCGTTGTATGCCAAGTTCTCTAAGTGCGACTTCTGGATGAGGGAGGTGCAATTTCTTGGTCATATAGTGAATGAGAAGGGAATTCAGGTAGACCCTGCCAAAGTTGAAGCAATCAAGAAATGGGAAGCACCGAGAACCCCTACAGAGATCCGTCAATTTTTGGGTTTAGCAGGCTACTACCGTCGATTTATTGAGAACTTCTCAAAAATTGCTAAACCATTAACAATGCTAACTCAGAAGGAGCAGAAATTCACATGGGGAGAATCGCAAGAAGAAGCATTCCAGGTTCTAAAGAAGAAGTTGTGTAACGCTCCAATTTTGGCATTACCTGAAGGAACCGATGGCTTTGTTGTTTATTGTGATGCTTCACATCAAGGGTTAGGGTGTGTCTTGATGCAGAAAAACAAGGTCATAGCTTATGCCTCAAGACAACTTAAAGTCCACGAAAAGAATTTTACAACCCATGATCTAGAGTTGGGAACAGTTGTCTTTGCACTCAAAATTTGGAGACATTACTTGTATGGTACTAAGTGCACGATTTACACTGAGCATAAAAGTCTCCAACATATTCTAGATCAGAAACTTCTCAATATGAGGCAAAGGAGATGGGTAGAGTTACTCAGTGATTACGAATGTGAAATTCGGTACCACCCGGGCAAGGCCAATGTGGAAGCCGAGCGTTAGGAATGTTGGTACAGGAAAACATTCGACGGACAAAATGGATAGAATTGATCAGCGATTTCGACTGCGATGTAAAAAGCCACACAGGAAGAGTTGGAATGGTGGCTACCATAACAAGTGGGATCTCGAATGATAAGTCGACACGACCTCCGGCAGGAAGAATAGTCGTACAAACAGATCTCCACAATCGAGTTCGTGGAGCCCAAAAAGAAGCACTTTTGGCAGAAAAGGTGATGGCCGAAGGATCACATAATTTTTTGCAAATATTGGAATCTAAGTCGGATGGCGTGCTTTACTTTAAAGACCGGGTTTGGATTCCGAAAGTTCACAACCCAAGAGAGTTAATCTTAGCAGAAGCGCACAAATCCCGATACTCGATCCATCCAGGAGCAGATAAGATGTATAAGGATTTGAAAGAATCCTATTGGTGGCCTGGAATGAAGAAGGACATTGCCCAATTCGTTGGGAGATGCTTGACTTGTGCTAAAGTCAAGGCTGAACATCAGAAACCCTCGGGACTACTGCAACAACCTGAAATTCCCGTGTGGAAATGGGAAAAGGTGACTATGGATTTTGTCACGCAGTTGCCACGGACGACAAGAGGGTATGATGCAATTTGGGTTATCGTAGATCGGTTAACGAAGTTTGCTCATTTTATACCAATTCGAAACAACTATAAGGTGAAGAAGCTTGCACAGATTTACATCAACGAGATTGTGACTCGACATGGAGTCCCAATTGCTATCATTTCGGATCGGGATAGCCGGTTTACATCACGAGTATGGCATTCACTACAAAAAGCTTTGGGAACTAGAATTGATCTAAGTACTGCTTACCATCCCCAGACTGACGGGCAAAGTGAACGAACAATCCAAACATTGGAGGACATGCTTAGGACATGTGTTATGGATTTTAGTGGAAATTGGGATGCACACCTACCTTTCGTAGAATTCTTGTACAACAACAGTTATCACACTAGTATCAAGTGTGCACCCTACGAGGCTCTCTACGGACGAAAGCGACGTTCACCCCTGAGTTGGTTAGAAATCGGAGACAAGCAGATAACCGCACCTGAAATTATCCAAGAAACAACAGAGAAGATCTCGATTATTCAGGATAGACTTCGAGCAGCAATGGATCGCCAGAAGAGTTATGCCGATAAACGTAGAAAACCGCTCGCCTTTCGAGTAGGAGACAAAGTTTTGTTGAAGGTATCACCATGGAAAGGGGAGATACGGTTTGGAATCAAAGGCAAACTAAGTCCCAGGTACATCGGGCCATACAAGATCTTGAAAAAGATCGGCCCCGTAGCTTACAAGTTGGAACTACCCGCAGATTGGGTAATATTCAAAATGTATTCCACATATCAAACCTTAAGAAATGGGTGGAAGACGATCCTCTTGTTATTCCAAGCAAGGAAGTAAAAGTGAATGAACAGTTACTTTTCCAAGAGGAACCGGTAGAGATCCTCGATAGAGAAGTCAAGAAACTTAAACGAACAAAAATTTCGATCGTAAAGGTCCATTGGAATGCAAAACGTGGACCCGAATACACGTGGGAATGAGAAGACTCCATGAGACGCAAGTACCCCCATCTATTTATAGACATCAAGCAAGACAAACAAAAACCAGAATTTCGGGACGAAATTCAATTAACGGGGGGAGACTGTAGCAAATGTCAATTTTGCGTTTCAGGTTAAACACAGAACCATCTATTCAAGTTACCTTTTCGTTACCCAATTGATTTCTTATACTTAGAAATAGAAACCTAAGTTGCAAACAATTAAGAAATTTCGTTAATTTGCTTAGTTTTCTGCGTTCGGCGCAGAATTTTCTGATAATTTTCATACAATGCCAGAAAATATAATTGATGGATAGACATAACAAGCTAATAATGATTCAAAATACAAAGACACATAATGTTGAATTCACTTAGTAATTAAAGCAAAAATAAGTAACAAAGTTAATCAAAGATTTGAAGAAAGACATCCGTATTGTGCCAATTTAACTAAAATAGCAACAAACTTATAAAAGTTTACATAAATAATATTAAATAAGAGAAACATCAATTTGAAACATAAAAATTTTATAAATATAAATTACACATGCTAAAAAGTTACTTATGTCACAAACTAGTAAGAAAATGAGCATAAACTTTACTCTTTATGCACAAACAAGCAACCAACTCTTAAATACATATATATACAACTTTATAAAAAAAATAATAAATAAATCTAAATTTCACCCTTTAAGGGCCAGCCAAGAGAAAAAAATAAAAAATAGAAAAGAAAAGAAAAAGTGTGATTTTATCTATAAAACTCACTTCAACACTCCATCACTTCATCATTCTCATTCCACTCATTCTCTCTCTTGTTTCTCTCACTAAAACTCAGATTTTTCTCTCAAAAATCAGCAGAAAATTCAGCCATTAACACCTTCATTTGAACTCTTCAAGTGTGAATCAAAAGGTACAAACATGTGTTCATGCATCTAGCATGAACACTACACTCAAACTTCATCTTTTTACAAGTTTTCTTGTTATTTCTCCTACTTTTTCTTTCATTTTTCTTCAAGAACGATTTTGTTACTTGATGTTTGTAGATTAACCATCAACACATGTTAAATGTTGTAAAATATGCTAATCCATGATCAAACCTAAGTCAAGAAACAAGAAAGCTCTTGAAAAACTCAAAAATGGGCATGCATGGTAGCTTTATGGTTCAAACACTAAAAATCACATACTCTTTTGAGTTATTTATGGGGTAAATGTGTTTTGAAGATACCTAACACCATTGCATGTTCAAAACTTGAGTTTAATCATCAATAAATCGGATTCATAAGCATGCACATCAAGTTTTGCCAATAACTTGTATGCTGTTTGCTTAAAGATTTATGAGCAGATTATGACCAAACTTCAAATGGTCATAACTTTTTCATTCTTGACCCAAATGGGATGATTCTTCTTCTGAAATTTAAGTTTATGAGTTAACTAACTAACCCAGGTGGTCTCATTCAAAAATAATGTGTATTATGTTTTACACGAATTTCTGAAAACAAGTATACAGAATCATAAATCTGGACAAAAAGTTGGGTTGACTTTAAAACACCATATCTCACACATGCAAGCTTAGAGTTAGTTGATTCTTTTTCTGGACCCATGTGGAATCATTCAAAATGATTAAGTTTATAGCCTCCTACTATCCAAACAAGAAAGGTGTGCAGACAGCACAACCTTCTGGACACATATTTTTGTACGAATTTTTAAAAATACTAAATCTTCTTAATAAATTCTGAAATAATTATACAAAACATATAAGACATGGAAATAAAACCTGTAATATTTTCAGATCCAGAAAGTGGCTAAAAGTTAACTTTTTATATCTCTAAAGACATGGAAATAAAACTTGTTTTGTCTTTACATGTATTAATCATTGCACCTTTTGTTATAATGTAAGAAAAACCCAAATTATTCTATTATATCCATATTGGTTATATAAAAGATGTTTTACTTATAAGTTTCAAAAATCATCACATGTTATTTTACAAACAAATGATCAAAATCAAAATAGTTAATTCTAACAACATTTGGCAATTGAATAGATTTATTAGAAATTAGACTTAAACATGCCTATTTAGACAAGGAACTTACCTAGAATCGTTTGCGTATTTTAGGAGGTAACTAGTGATTACATTCAAAGCTCGATTCAATCGCATTGGACTATTGTGAGTATTCACGGCCCCTTTTTACTATATTACGTTTTGGGGTGAAAAGCATGTTACTATTCATTTGAACTCTTAATGCACTTTCAAACTCGTTTATTACGATGCATGCAAACATTTGTTATACAAACTTGTCATACATACAAACATGTTTATGCAAAGCAAACAAACTCTTGTTATACAAGCGTGATACCTTTTATGCAATATGGTTGTTCTTACCAAACTTGATACATATGAACTCATACATTTGTTCACTTATTTTGGCACATTGGTACGGATACAATTGTAGTCTTGTATGAGTGACAAACTAAACATTATGTAAGTCCACACGACAAACACACTACTCAGTTAACTCATTTTGATGAGCCGAATGATCCTTATGGATATCGATATTTGGTTGACGACCCACTCATGCGGTACTAGTGAGTGCATAATTATCATACATACATTTATGTGATTTTCACATTGTGGCATTCACAGTCAACATTCTAGGTTTGAGTAGTGGCTCATTACATATACATTGTGTACAACATTACCATGTGCTACAAAGACAAACATTTAACAACCATGACATATTGCAAATACTTTGCGTTTTGAAATTGCTTATTTCATACAAAACCCGTGAACTCACCAACTATTTTATACTTGACCCGTTTTTATGACATGCATTTCAGGAAAATAATCGTAAGTGGTACGTTGAAGCTTGATTGCATTCTAGTCGTGTGCTCATGAAGATTTCAATTTATTCGCAAATCAAACGCTATTACTTATGTTTTTGGGTTGTAATCTTTAAACATATTTACTTTTGATGTATGGTTGTTGCTTTTGGAAACAATTTTATTATGGTATGAATCTTGAGACTTATGCAATGATCACATTCACTGTTACATCTCGTGTTTCCGCTTTAGCGGGGTGTGACAATTCCAAAACTCGTAGGTCCTCAATTGAACTTAGTACTTTCGATTTGATGTCCCAATACTCTTAGGCCTCTTGTATGGGCTTATATTGTGTTCGGGGGCTTACGGGTACGCGTTATGAATGCTTTTAGGTGAATCGAGTCGAAAGGAGCTTGATTGCAAGCTTTAGCCATTCTCGGGGCTATTGTGACTTTGTTGGAAGGCTTTGGAATCCTATAAACCGATCACTGTGAGTTCTAGCATTGGTGTTACATAATGTCCTTGTATATTGTTGTTTTGCCTCGTTAAACATGTTGTCAAGCTAATTGTTGATATCATGATAGTACTAGCTTATTTGGCCTTAATTCTGATATATTGATTCATTGTGCACATGTGAGGCACATTGGACCTTACCATACTTGATATGTTTCCATTTGATCTCACCTAGGGTTGAATTGATTGTTGACATTTTGATACAAGATGCATGTGTACCCCCAATTCTCATGTGTATGATTCTTTGGGCTTATGTGAGGCACGTTGGGCCACACCACACTTGATATGCTTTGTGAAGCTATACCCTGTCGAATACCTTGAGGAGCTATGTGTTGACATATTGATAATTGTTGCATACTTGATTTCTTTCCTTCTATGAAAGCTTTGTTAGGGCTTATGTGAGGCACATTGGACCTCACTATACTTGATATGCATTGTGAATCTATACCCTGTTGAATACTTTGAGGAGCTATGTGTTGACATATTGATAATTGTTGCATACTTGATTTCTTTCCGTCTATGAAAGATTTGTTTGGGCTTATGTGAGGCACATTGGACCTCACTATACTTGATATACTTTGTGAAGCCATACCTTGTTGAATACTTTGTGGAGCTAACTGTTGACATGTTGATAGTTGTTGCATACTTGCTTTCATTCCTTCTGTAAATGATTTATTTGGGCTTATGTGAGGCACGTTGCACCTCACCATGCTTGATATGCTCTCAAATGACCTCACCTGGATATCCATGGAAATGTTGGACTAGCTCTAAGTCTAAATTGAGCAACATGTTGGACTAGCTCTAAGTCTAAATTGAGCAATAATGTTGGGCTAGCTCTAAGCCTAAATTGAGCAATAATGTTGGACTAGCTCTAAGTCTAAATTGAGCAAGACGTTGGACTAGGTCTAAGTCTAAATTGAGCAAGATGTTGGGCTAGCTCTAAGCCTATATTGAGCAATAATGTTGGGCCAGCTCTAAGCATAAATTGAGCACCTGATCATCTTGGTTATTGGACATACTCGTCGCTTACCATTGCATGCATGTATATTATGTATTCCTTCTAATCTAGCAACTCACTCAACTTTGTTGACCCCCTTTTAGTTGTTGACCTTTCAGGATAAAAGAAAGGGGCACGCTGGACCATATTGATAGTGGATTGGACTTTGACTAGCGGCTCCATTGTTTTCACATGTCTTTGATAAAGCTTTGGGTGGGGATTTTATAGACTCCCGCTTTGGTATATACGCATGAATGAATTTAGTCTTATCCATGGTTAAGTATTTTGAATGTTTAAAAATTGTAAACCCCTACTGCTTCGATCCATGATACCCCACATTTTGGTCATTATTAGGTGACAAAGTGGGAAGTATCATGTTGATGGCTTTTGCATATTGAAAATTTAAATTTGACCACATTTCCGCAAGTATATTCTGATAATTATAGTTAATTGTTCGCGAAACATCTATTTTAGTTGGAAGGGTGTCTTAGTTTGGTATCAGAGCCTGTGTTCAATGACAGAGTATAGTCGACGATACTCAACACTGAACGCGGCTTCAGATGCTGGTATTGACCCACCTTGGAGACACTAGTAAACAATCTTAAGATTGAATTCGGCCTAGGATGGGAATGTAAGGGGTAGACCGTAAGTCTATAATGTGGTTTATATGTACTCGTGTGCATTAATCCTTGTAATGTAGCTGTTATGGATAATGATGAATTGTGATAAAAGCTATGATATTGAATGGACGAAACTCGTATCATCCCTACTATTTGGCTTTCTTAATTGTGAAATCTTTACATGTAAGATAATGAATGAAAAGAAAGCATAAAATTTGATAACATAATAATCAATATGAATTATGTGAGATGTTGGCATGCTCATATTCGTGGGTTGATCGTGATAAGCTCAAGTGTATCAATTACACAACAATATGGAAATGTCGGATAGAAGTGTAATGACACTTATATTTGAGCTATGAAATAGCTGGTGATGTATGTTATGGATGAACATACATGGATAAAATCATGTTCATAGAGATAACATTTGACATGTTGCTGCTAATTCTGAACATTTGGATTGTTAGTTGTAAGGTCTACCAATGCAAGATCTATCTAGACGCGGATCCGTGAACGAGTGCGGAATCCTCGTTGACGGTTAGACGGACAACTCTCAACCAACGGAAACACGGAGACTATTAGACGCTGAACGAACGACACACGAACGATCCTACGTACTAATTCTCTCCGAAACGGGACTCACCTAGCTGATAAACTCGAGATCGCCTATTGCTTAATTCCTCACGAATTCTGCCAAAGGTCCTCTAATCATTCGAGTCTATCCCTAATTATAGACCCTGATTCGAGTCTGTTGTGGGCCAATCTCGAATCTGGTCTAAGGCCCCATTCGAATCTGTCCATCTGACAGATTCGAATCTAGCCCATTCGAATCTAAGGATACATTCGAATCTATCACAGATTCGAATGTCTTCCTTTACCTATTCGAATCTAACCAATACACTTAAACACTTGAGTGATGAAACTTATGTTTTAACTTATGCTTGACATAATCTTTGACTTTTATGTTTGAACTTCTTGTAATATGTTACATCAAGTTCAAACACACAATCAATAACAGACAAACACATATTAAACATATATATCAAAACACTTGTTAATATTCAGAATATTACTTAAATCATAATGCAGATCGATTAGACTGCTATCGTCACACAGGGTGTACCAACAGACTCCCCCTTGACGATAGCTTCTAATTATTTACATTACATCAAATTTAAGTACTAGAGCTATAGATACTACTACCTGCATATAACCCTGCATCTATACAAACTTTAACTACCTTTTGGAACTTCCTGGCTTCAGATCTCCATGGTTCTGTAAAAAAGATAGGCTGATCATGAAGCTTCTTCAGGTCGTCCTTAGATAGGTTTATCAAATGCAGTGGGTCGTATACCTTCAAAATTACCTGCTCGTCTTGATCCTCCATTATAGCTTCAGCAGTATCAATCTCCAGGTACCACCACTTCATGTTGCTCAAAACACTTTGTGGCATTGGCTTCATTGGCACTCTTTTCAAGCATTTGACTGGCTTATAGATCATTCTAGCCAAAGGCCTTCCAGTATGAGGATCTATTCTTGATCCATCCTCGACCCTCTTTCCGGTCCTTGGCTTGAGTCGCTCAAATTTGCCTGATCGCCCTTCTTTTCTTATAATTCTTTCAATTACATTCGCGTAGGGATCATTTCCAATGTTGATCAGCTCCTTCCAGGCTAACTCTTTAACTTCAATCTTGGGCAAAGAATTAAACGCTTTCAATGTCCGCCTCAAGTATTGAAGTCCATCCCTTCTCTTCAAAATAAACAGCTGCAGTTCTCTGTCAAAGAACCAGCTAATAATCCCTCCTGAGAAGTTTCCGGCACTTGGAATTCTCATCGTCTTCTTCATCTTCAGCTGATCTTTCTTTTCTTCCTTCTTGAACCAAAGATTTATTAGATCAGCTCTAGATGGCTCTTTTTCAGCCTCCTCAAGTTCTTTATCCTCGACTGAGGCTACCTTGATGTAATCAATATCAATCACATTATGATTTGAGCTCTCATAAAATTCAGTGACTGGTTGTGAATTGATTATTACTTCATCAACATTATCGTCCTCGTCCTCTATCACTTCGTCGTCAGATTTCCAGTCAACAATCTCCTCAGGAATGAATTCCCCTTCCTCCAACTCTTCTATTTCATCTTCAAAATCAAACTCCATTAGCTCTTCTTCAATATCTTTCAGCGCATCTATCATGTCGCTGTCTAAAGTCCTTGAAGAACTAGCCTCTCCTCTTTCACCTTCTGCTTGACTTGGCTCCCCCTGAGATTGAGCAGCCTGAGCAGTAGAAAAATCTACTGGCTCATCCTGTCTTTGAGAGATGGGATCATTGCCTTGGTTATCATCTTCATCATCGTCCCTCCGCCTCTGTACTTCTTGATCACGACACGACGTCTCCCCCTGAGCCTGAAGGTTTTTCATTAACTGCTCAATGAGGGAGCGCATCGATCTTAACTCGGCGGCCTGGTCGCAGACGAATGTTTTTAGCTCAATATTCTCCTCTTGGATTGTTTCAACTGTCTTCTTCAATTCAGCATTTTCTTTATCTAAATTTGCATTATATGCCTGAATTTCACCTATTGCCTTTGTTAGGCTCAGGATTTGGACATGTTGGAAATCCACTCGAGATTTGAGTTGAAGAAACCGCTGATTTTCAGCATAGGCGGTAGATGTGGATGGAATGGACTGAATGGGAGAAGGGTTGAATGGTGGTGGAATATATGGCTCATGAGGTTGAGGTGGTGGTGATGGTGGAGCTGTGGTTTGAGGTTGGGTTTGGGGAACTTCTGAATGACTGGCGGATGCAGAGGAAGACCCTTGCATGAACCGATGACGTTTGGCCCTTTGCCTCGTCAGTAGTGGAGCATCATCTTCTTCTACAAAATCCGAATCTTCAGATTCCCTGGCCTCTCGCCTTCTCGAACCACCTTCATTGATGATCAAACGTGAACCATAAGTTCCAATTTGAACTTGAGGTTCTGCAGACACAGATTCTGGAGCTTCAACTTCGATATCCTCCAGGTCTTCTGATTCTGTAGCGGATGATGACTCATCATTGCCAGTCTGCTCTGGCACATATTCATCAACATCTCTGAATATATCATCTGTATTTACCGGGGGACTAAGCAGCTCATCTACTAACGCTGCTGCAACATCTTCATTGGCATGTGGACCAGATGCCCATATTTCCTCCAATGTTTGAGCAATCTGCTCGGACTCGGGGACTGAATCGCGAACGGCACTTGAAGTCCCTGCTTCCTGTGCTTGTGGCTGTTCATTCGTAGTAGGCCTGGATGCCTGAATCTGAGTCGCAGATTGTCTTTGTCTTCGCCTTGGATCACTTGGACGCGCACGAGGCTGTTGTTGTTGTGGACGTTGCTGTTGTTGTTGTGATTGTTGTTGTTGCTGTCGAGGCTGAACTTCTACTTCACATGCCCAGTTGGCATTATCAGGTGCCACAAAGTTCCTGTCTAAGACAGCTCCAAACAACGGACGAGCAACAGGAACAGCCAATCTTCCTCGGTGTGAGGAACAATCAGCAAATATGCGTTTCTCCATTACATTCACGCTCAAAGAATCATTTGATTGTGGCAGACTTGGCAAAAAGTGCCTTATCAACATCATCACGAACCTCGGATACAAAAGGAACCTTTCTCTCTCAGGAGCCGTGATTTGATGAATAAATTCTGAGAAAATCAGCTGCGAGAAACTAAACTTCTTATTGTATACCATCGCGATCATTGCTGATTGGATTTTTGATACTATATAATCAAAACCAGCTTTCTTAGGCGCAAAACAGATCATAAACACATGGACCAAGAAACGCCATTGTCCTATCAACCCGCTTTTCATATATGAAGATTTTGTAACGTCCAAGCTGTATCCCATTCTCAAAAAGCTGCTTGCCTAATACTTAAAGGAAAGTCTGTAGGCCCGTCTTCTTGTTCTAGGGAACCCAACTGCAGCACTTGTCTCAAAATATCAGCGGAGAAAACTAAAGGTTGTCCGGCAATTCTAGTTCTTAACACTGTCGGGGTGACAGTGCAGTCCACCTGCAAGTGATCGTAAAATTGACGTACATAGGATATCACAATCGGAATGTTTTCATACAACACATAACTTATTCTAGATTCCGCCAGAAAATCTAAAACTTCTCGAAATCCCTGCGCCTCAGGGATGTTATGGGCAGGATTCAGTACCATATTGTGCTTGGGAACAAAAGCACGAAGCGCCATATCTGCACAATACATAAAATTGTTAGATTATTATTAAAAATCAATAAACTTGTTTAAATTCAAATTTGTTTTATCTTGTATTTGATTAAATACAAAATCTAACACAATTAAATTTCCACAAGTTTAATAAAATTTAAATTCAACAAAATAAATGAAGTACAGATTCGAGAGTAACAGATTCGAAGTGCCCATATTCGAATGTAATGGACAGATTCGAATATACCCTATTCGAGTCTGATGGACAGATTCGAATATCTGGTCATCTCGAATCTATTGATAGATTCGAGAAACCCATGATCAGATTCGAATGTCCATTATCAGATTCGAAAGGCCGACATCTCTTTTTTCAACAAAAATCCAAGATTTTAACCATTTTGAACTAGGTAAATCACATACTTTAGTTCAACTAAGTTCTAATCACTGATTTATGCCTTTAATTTGATATTTTATAGGTCCTAACTTAGTTATTTATGAATAACCCTATTTTGACCAATAAAACATCAAAATGTGATGTTTAAGCCCAAATTTGTGTATTAAACCACCAAAATCTTGTACAATCATGTTGCTTATACCTAGATTTGAAGGTAGAATCGAACACAAAAGCTTTAGAATCGACGAAATGTCGTTTAGTGGAAATACGATAGACTCGAGAATAGATTCGAGATCGCCAGTGACAGATTCGAGAAATCAGATTCGAGAACAGTGAGAAGTAAATGCCTTCACTGTGGACCTTTATATACTAACTACCTTCGAGTCTATGTGTAGATTCGAGTCTACTGACAGATTCGAGAACTTCAAATTCGAGTCTGTCTTAGATTCGAAGCTACAAACACTTAGAAAAATTTCGGAAATTTTGAAATAATTTCAACTTTTTCCAACTATTTTCTACTGTGTAGTGTAACCAGATAAACTATGCCAAATCTTTTACCCTAAGCTCAGATATTTCACGCATTGTATATTTTATCCAACTTTGAATGCACCCTCAGTAACTTTTGACCTTTTACCTAAGTAAAAACTAAACTATACTAAAATAAAATAAAATAAACTAAGGTAAAAATAAAGTAAAATAAAATTTTGACCAAAAATTTAATCTAAACTTGAGAAAAAATTTACAATCTAAGCTAAAAACTTAACAATATATTTTTGATGAGTATAGTCTAGGAAAGGTTCAATCAGATAGCGATGTCCGATACTAACTTTCAGTACTTAAACTTTCACACTTAGGAATTTTTGATTCCTTTGATTGTTTGTCGTGACATACCCATTTAGCCGATTGTTGGTATTTTACCCTGTTAAACATTCTACATTTCGGAATATCCCTTGGCCTTTTTATTTATCAGGAAATTATCTTACGTGACTCAGACATAGACATACTTTTATGATCAAGGCACACAGACAAAATTCTAACTTGTTGGTATTTGCAAACTTTCTTTTAAAGACAAACATCGGACACAGGTCTGTATTCTCATACAACAAAGTGTCTTAGTTCGACTTAAGGTTTAACTTTAAAGTTAGCAGATAGCGGTGACAGGTCTGTACTGACGTACAACAAAGCGACATGTCTGCTAACCCGAATCTAAACAGAGACAACAGGTCTGTACTTACGTACAACAGAGTTGCATGTTTTCGACTCTTAGTTACATATGATATTTCTATTCTTTCCATTTTAGATGTATTTGATGTTGCCATACATCCCCAGAAAGTTTGCATACCTCATTTAGACTCAATGTTTGTATGTCTTGTACATAAAAATTAAGACCGATGGGTCATACATCTAAGCTAGTGACACGTTTGACTTTTTCTAGAATATTTTATTAGCCTTTAGATACCCTATATGTATTATGCCTACCAACACATCAAACTAAATAAAGTATAACACTTAGGATTTAGTTGCATTATGTGTGAAAGTCTAAACACTTAGAGTCTGTAACGACGGTGCTAATTTTCGTCACTTTGAACCTATGTATCTAAGACTTAACTCCTTTTCTGATATTCTCTTTTTTTGTATTTTTGTAATTTTCTCTCTTTTTTCTTTTGTTTTTTCATAGCAAAAAGCAGTAAACTAAGCTAACTTAATAACTTACTAAAAATAGAAACTTACTAAAAATAGAAACTTTCCTAAATTAGAAACTTTCCTAAATTAGCAGACTACTGTAAAAAGAAAGAAATATAACAACTATAAAAGGAAATAAAATACTACTAAGGTCAATTTACTCTGGGTTGCGCATTCCATTAAGTTGAATTAAATACTCAAAACGTGACTTATCAA
>JAANYP010005643.1:0-110953 GCA_020465985.1 Centrapalus pauciflorus
GCCAGAGGCAAAACTACTACTCAGCTGCTCATTTCATGCTGTCAAGAGATTCAAGCTGCTCAACAGTTTCAGAAACAGAAAGTGCTGATTTTCAGGATTGAACCTTTACACTGGCAGCTCGAGTTTCTTCAACTAGCAGCATGAACTTTGGATTTACAAGTAAAATCTACTAACAGTCTGAGAAGTCTAAACTAACAGCTTGAATGTACTTAAACTATTTCCCAACAAGTAGGAGAACTCATCTCTGTGATGAGTTCCCCTAAAAGTAACTAATATTTCTCTTATCACTCTGCAGGAAAAACAACATTCCCAGGTTTGGTACTTGGACAGTGGCTGCTCAGGGCACATGACAGGTTGTAAAGAATTGCTGAGTGATCTCAGGCCTGAAAAAGGGCCAAAAGCCACATTTGGTGACAATGTACAGGGATCCACTGAGGGATATGGAACCTTTAAAGCTGGTGCTGCTGTGTTCAAAAGAGTGGCCTATGTGGTTGGGCTAAAACATAATCTTGTTAGCATAAGCCAACTGTGTGATGCTGGCTACAAGGTTAACTTTGATGAGCACCTGGGTTACATATTGGATCCCCAAGGCAAAGTTGTGCTATGTGCTCAACGAAAGAAAGGTGTATATGTTGTGGACATGCAATTTGTTGATTCCACAACTGAAACCTGCTTTCTCACAAGAACAAATGCAGACTTAAACTGGTTATGGCACAAAAGGCTGTCACATCTGAACTTCAAGAACATCAATAAACTCTGTAAGAAAGAGTTGGTGACAGGTTTGCCTTCTATAACCTTTGTTAAAGATAAACTCTGCACAGCTTGTGAAAAAGGCAAGCAGAGGAAAACATCTTTTAAATCCAAACATAACTTCTCTATTGATACTCCACTCTTCTTAATCCACATGGACTTGTTTGGACCTGTAAATGTCCCAAGTCTAGGAGGAAGAAGATACACTCTAGTAATGGTTGATGAGTTCTCCAGGTACACATGGGTGATCTTTCTAAAGAGCAAAGGAGAGGCTGCTAGAGAAATTATTGGATTTGTGAAAAAGATGGAAATGCTGAACTCTGCTCAAGTAAAACAGCTAAGAAGTGATCATGGTACTGAATTCAGAAACAGTACTCTTGAAGACTTCTGCGAAGAGAAAGGAATCACTCAAAACTTTTCAGCTGTAAGAACTCCACAACAAAATGGAGTTGCTGAAAGGAGAAACAGAATTCTTATTGAAGCTGCTAGAATCATGCTGTGTGCATCAGGTTTACCTTCATCATTCTGGGCTGAAGCTATCAACACTGCCTGCTTCACTCAAAACAGATCCTTAGTGGTAAAAAGGTTAAACAAGACCCCTTATGAGCTGCTTAAAGGAAGGAAGCCAAATGTCAGTTACTTCCATGTGTTTGGATGTTCCTGCTTCATTCTGAATCAAAGGGACCAACTGACAAAGTTTGAACCTAAAGCTGATGAAGGTGTGTTTGTTGGCTACTCTGCTATCTCTAAAGCCTACAGAGTATACAACAACAAAAGAAAGGTGATAGATGAATCTATCAATGTCACCTTTGAAGAGTCCAAGAATGCTTCCACCAAAGCTGTTCCTGAATCAGTTTCAGGAGAACTCAACTTTGATGATCTGATGCATTCAAACAATGAAGAGGACTCAAAAGCTTCCACTACACCATGTGTGGAACCTGTTAACCATGATGGACATGATGATGATTATGTCAATACATCCTGTGTGAATAAATGTACTGACTTAATTACAACTGCATGTCCAGAACCTATCAATGCTGATTTTCCCAGTTCCTCTGCTGATATGTTCAACAGTGGTCAGACATGTTCAACAAGTGAACAGGCTCAAGACAACAGTGTGTCTGAAAATCTTGAGAGCTGTTCAACAGGACATGCTGAAGATGTTAACAACTCAGGTGAATCATCATTGAAAAATGATCCTAAGTGGATTAGGTGTCACCCCAATGATCAAATAATTGGTGACATCAAGAAAGGGATACAAACACGGTGGGACAGCTTAGGGAATTTTTGTATGTTCTCTAGTTTTGTTTCACTGATGGAGCCAAAGAAGGTTGATGAAGCACTAAAAGATGCCAATTGGATCACTGCCATGCAAGAAGAGCTCAATCAGTTTGAGAGAAATAATGTATAGAAGCTGGTCCCTGCTCCTAAAGGTAAAACTATAATTGGCACTAAATGGGTCTTCAGGAATAAGATGGATGAGCAAGGTCATGTCATTAGAAATAAGGCAAGACTGGTTGCTCAGGGCTACAGACAGGAGGAAGGAATTGATTATGATGAAACATTTGCTCCTGTGGTCAGGCTAGAAGCAATTCGTTTGTATCTAGCCTACGCTGCTCATAAGAGCATTAAGGTATTTCAAATGGATGTGAAGAGTGCATTTTTGAATGGGAAGCTGTAAGAAGAAGTTTATGTCAAGCAGCCTCCAGGTTTTGAAAATGAACAACATCCAGGTTTTGTCTATAAGTTGGACAAAGCTCTCTATGGTCTCAAACAAGCCCCTAGAGCCTGGTATGACACTCTTACTGAGTTCCTTATGAGCAATGGGTATTCCAGAGGTAAAGTGGATACTACACTGTTCATAAAGAAAGTGAAATCTGACATTATGCTTGTTCAAATTTATGTGGATGATATAATATTTGGTTCTACTAATGAGCAGCTATCCAAGAATTTTTCATTACTCATGAAATCCAAGTATGAAATGAGTATGATGGGAGAACTTACTTTCTTTTTAGGATTACAGGTTAAACAAACCTCAACTGGAATTTTTATAAATCAAAGAAAGTACACTTTAGATCTATTGAAAAAGTTCAAATTTTATCAAAGTTCTCCAATAAAAACCCCAATGGCAACTAATGTAAAATTAGATGCTGATGCCAGTGGTAAAGCTGTTTCAGTAACAGCTTACAGAGGCATGATTGGGAGCTTGCTATATTTAACTGCTAGTAGACCTGATATTATGTTTGCAACCTGTTTGTGTGCTAGGTTCCAAGCTGATCCAAAGGAATCTCATCTAGCTGCTGTTAAAAGAATCTTCAGATACCTAAAGGGTACACCAGGTTTGGGTCTTTGGTATCCCAAAGACTCAAGCCTTGAACTAACAGGTTATTCAGATTCTGATTTTGCAGGGTGCAGGCTAGACAGAAAAAGCACAACAGGTGGATGTCAACTCCTTGGTGGAAAGTTGATCAGTTGGAGTAGCAAGAAGCAGAACTCTGTGTCTACTTCTACTGCTGAAGCTGAGTACATTGCTGCTGGAAGCTGTTGTGGACAGATTCCTGTGGATGCAGCATCAGCTTGAAGATTATGGTCTTGTGTATAGGAAAATTCCAATTCTGTGTGATAACACAAGTGCCATAGCCATTTCCAACAATCCAGTATTTCATTCTAGAACAAAGCATATTGAAGTCAGACATCACTTCATCAGGGATCACATTCAGAAAGGTAATGTGGAGGTAAGTCTTATTTCCACTAATGAACAGCTTGCAGACATTTTCACCAAACCTCTTGATGAAAATAGGTTTAATTACCTTGTCAGCAAGCTGGGCATGTTAAACAAGAGTGACTAAGTGTTTCTCAAAGGTCTAAAAAGCTGTATGTTTCACACTGCTCAAGTTTCTCAGAACAGCTTAGACAGAACAGGTTATACATGTTTTGTACTTAGTCATTTGTCTGAAAAACTTGAACAGCTTTAGCATACAACAGGCTGAACAAAATCAGTTTATTCGTCCAGCCTGCTCTAATGGTTCAATCCTCAACCTGTTCATTTTTTTCAGACTGTCTTACAAGTTTTTCTCTTGTAACCTGTTCACCTATTGAACACAACCTGCTCTTACAAAAGAGAGCAGGCTGGAGGAACAGCTTGAAAAATGAACAGCTTGAAAATTGAACAGCTTATGATGACCTTGGTCATCACAGGGTTGACCAACAGCTTAGACCAAAAATTTTAATTACCTTTCTTCAAGATTAAGTTACTTAATTAATATTTTATTTAACTTAATTACTGCGGATAATGTGGATTACGTGTGTAAGTGATTAAAAAGAAATCAAGTGGTCTGACAAACGGTCTGACATGGACAACCGTTCCGTTTTCCGTTAACGACATTTTTAAATCAAACCGCCCAAAATCTTCTCTCTCATACACACTCACATTCAAATCCTATAAATACCAAACTACTGTTTCATTTTCTTCATCATTTCCAGAAATCCTCAAGAACCCTAAAAATCGACTAAGTGTCTTTTGCTTTTTCAAAACCTCAAAAATTCCCAAATGGCTCACAGACCTAATCCCTTTCTTCCAGTATTCGTTGGTGATGATGTTGTCAAACACTCATCAGTCACCACAATGCTGACCATCAAACCCACAAACTACGTTGCAAACCTTACTATCCCCAAAAACTATGTGGGGAAAGGTTACGATCAAATGGTGGAGTTTCTACAAGTTCATCCGTTGAACTATGCTATGACTGCAACTCCTGGTGTCCTGTACCAGGAGATGGTGTATGAGTTCTGGTACACCTGTTCTTACAACCCCAACACCACAGTCATCAAAGGGACTATTCTTAATGGGACTCAAACCATTGAGATAACTGCTGATCTTCTGAGGGAGATTCTTCTTCTGCCTGTTGCTGAGTCATATGATCTGCCTCAGCCTGAGAACGAGCAAATGGGAAATCTGCTACGCTTCTGTGGTGTAGCAGAACCCAAAATTGGAGCAACATTGTACAGGAAGGATTTGTCTCCTACCTACAGCTTTCTGTTTGCTTCGGTGATGATTAGCTTCAGCAGCAAAGTTGGATCATTTGACCAACTGAGTAGAGATGAAGTTCCAATAGTCCTACAGCTAGTGGATGGGACTACCCTTGATATGGCTAAGTGGATCTTTGTGAACTTGAGGAACCTGGTGCAGCAAGAGCCAAGACCAGTTGCTGTCCGTTATCCCAGGTTTCTAAGTCTCATTTTCAGCCATGTTTGTGGTGAGCAACTATACAACTCTCAGCCCTTACTTAAGTCTGCTGCATTCCCTGTCATAGGGAATAGAATTTTTCATACTCCTGTACTTCAAAATGAGCCTCCTCTATCCACACCAATGAGGAGGTTGTTAGGTTTGGTGGAAGGACCTTCTGCTGTGAGGGTAGATCCAGAAGCTGCTGCTCCCGCCAGAAAATCCAAAGCCTGGTCCAAACTTGTTAAGAGGACCCTGGCAACTGCTGAAGCTGGGCCTGTGAAAAAGAAGGCCAAATCAGCTCAGCCTGAGTCTGTTCCTTTAGCCTCTGTGGCTGAGGGGGAGAAGACTCCTCACCCTGGTTCATTTGTTGAACCTCAAGCCTCTGTGGCTGGTGCCTCTGTGGCATCTGAGACTATGGAACATGCCAACCCACTTGTTTCTGACCCAGTCTCAAAACCTGTCCAGTCTGAACCTCTCATTTCCTCTCCCCAATCACCCACTCCATCCATCCTCTATCACAGAAAATCCATCTCCAAAAAGAAATCAGCAAAACCAACCACCTCCTCTGTTCCCTCTCAACAGGGTTCAGTTGAAAAAGAAGCAACCCCTGCTGCCTCTCCTATTTTGGGAGAAGGTTCAGCTCATTTGGAGCCTGCTTCACTCCAATCTGAGTCTACCCAGTGTCAGCCTAGACCCTCTGGTTCCTCCCAACAGGAACCAGTTGTACAAACGGAGTTACCCACATCAACTATCCCAGCCTCCCAACAGGCTGAGGATATTGAAAGACAGGAGTCCTCTCCACTCCATACTGTGTCCACACTGTCCCCCACTAAAATCTCCTTACACCCTGAGTCTGCACGAGGTGCCCACGCTGCTGGTATAGACCAATCAGCAGCTCAGCCTCAAACTTCTCCTCCCCATGATACAGCTGTTCTACACCAAACAGCTGCTGAGGGACCAACAACCCAAGCTGATGAACCTCAGGGATCACACCATCCCTCTGGTGAGGCTGCTCCCTCCATGCAAATTCCATCAGCAGGTTTCACCACTGCTGATGTTGAAATGCATATCCCATCTCCCAATGATGAGGTGCCTTTAAACCAAGGCACTGCAAAGGGAACCACCACTGGCCTTCATGAGGATGTTGCAGCACAAGCAGCATCTGAAAGGCCCTCAACATCAACCCCTTCTCCTGGTGATGCAGCTACAGCCGCTGCTGAAGGACCCCTTGACCCCTCCAAGCTGGGCCATATTACTTTTGCTCAGGCTATGGAGCTTCTTTCAAAAGTTTCTCTTACCTCTCCATCTCATCCTCAAACTCCAGCCTCATCATCATCTTCTCCATCTACCCACTCAAAACAATCTACTCATACCCCTCCATCTCCTAAAGACCTGCCTTTGAAGGATCAGCTTTCATTGCTGACCAACAAAGTTAGTTCTTTAGAATCATCTATGTCTTCTCTCCCCTCTATCATATCAGACTCTGTGTCTGCACAGGTTCAGGGGTTCTTTGATTCGTTCAAGACATCTTTCCCTACCGCCTCACAACCTGATCACTCTCCACAGCTGTTAGCACTCACTACTCAGCTGCAACAAGTGTCCACATCCCTCTCTTCCATTCTTTCCATCCAACAGGACTCTGTGTCCTCAATGACAGCCATTTCTCAACAGCTGTCATCTCTTATTACTTCTTGCAATTCTACTCTTCCTGCCACTCTGACTAGCTTACAAAATCTCATTGGCTCCCTTTCAAATTCTGTGTCATCAGACCTTGCAGATGTGCAAGATTCTCTAGAACTTCATCTTGCACAGCTGCAAACTCTGCTGTTCACAGCATCGGATAGGGAAAATATTGCTGATTCCCACTCCTCTTCTCTTCAGACCTGTCTTTCCCAGCTTACAGAAGTGAAGGATAACTTAGCTTTCTTAGTGACTAGCCTGGTTGGTCCTAAACCTTCTGCTAAACCTGCTGGCAAGCCTGCTGACTTTGTGTCTTCAGGCAGACCAGGTGTTGAAGTCGCTGCTTCATCTCCTTCAAAGGGGGAGAAGTCATCTGCCTCGAAGACTAAGTCTAAGGGGGAGAAAACTTCTTCTCCTAAGGAGATACCAGTGTCTGCAACCCAAACTGGTCAGCCAGCAATTTTTGAAACAGGTACAGCTAAAGGTGCCTCTCAAGCTGCTCTGCCTACTCAGGCTGTCTCTCCAAACCCTGCTCAGTCTAAGGGGGAGGAATTCATCTCTGAGGATAGGCCCAGCAGTAAAAGAAGGCATCTTATTTTAACAGAAGAAGAAGAAGAAGAGGAAATTCCTGAGGCTGCTATCACTACAGCAGCAACCAAAGGAAAAGAAAAAGCAGATGTTGATCCCATGCAGCAGAAACAAGCAGAAATTCAATTTCACAAGGCCAGGGCTAAAGAGATGGGTCTTCCTATGCACAAGTACTTTGAGTTTAGAGAAGAACAGCTTCAAACCCTGGAGGAAATGAGAAAAGAAGAAGAATCTGCTAAAACTGCCAAATCTTTTGCCCTCCAAGAAGCAAAGAAAATTAAAATGTCTACCCTGGAGGTGCAAAAGAAAATAATGGAAGCTGCTAGGAAATCTACAGGGGAGAAGGAAAAGGAAGTAGAAAAAGGTAATCAGGTCTCTGTGACTAAATCTACAGTGCCTCATGCAAGAGCTCAATACCACTTTGACAACTTGGCAAAGAAAAAGTTTCATGATGTTGCTGAAAGAAGGCTAGCCAAGGAAGCAATTGTCAAAGCTGTTCCTGTATCAAGGAAAGGCAGTCAGTGGAAGATAAAAATAACAAGGATGGGTGCAACAGGCCCAGAATTGGAAACTTATGACCACACTGATGTAGCCCAGATGGGGTACAGGGAATGGATTGAGCTGGCAGTTGCCCTGAGTGAATCAAGGTCAGAAACGGCTAAGGAAATCAGGGCATATGTCAAGAAACTAATGGAGAGAGTGAAGAACCTTGGCCTGATCTCCAAAGAAATAAGTGAAGGTGTCTTGGTGACACATCCAAAAATTAAGGCCAGGAGGACAGGGAAAGACACTGAAATGGAACTGCTCCTTACACTTATTGAACAAGGCGATTATGCCATTGAAATGAAAGGAGTTGATCATAGCCTGCCAAGTGGAATAGAGTTTGAAGATGTCAAGATTATTGAAGAACCTGAGCTAGGGGCATTCTTTGTGGATCCCTTATCTCAGAAGAAATGCTTTCAGAGAGCATCAGATCTGTACAAAGTGGATCTGAGACAACTTGTGGCCTTCAGACTTGCAATTTCATTCAGGCAGTCTAGTAAGTGGAGAGCAGCCATCTGGGATCAGCTCAGAGGCTTCTATGAGAGAGGTGAACTTGAAGATCCCAAGTTCATGATAATAAGAAGTGAAATTCAAGAACTTGAGGATACAAGGGAAGAACTGGAAAAGATGTTTCAGGATCCTCCTCCAGTGTAATGAAGTCCACCTGCCATCTGGGCAGGTGAAGAATGGAAGCTGTCCATCAGTTGGACAGGCTTACCGTTTTCTGCTCCCAACAAAAACAGTCCAATGTACATTAGTTGTACTCTATGTTACATATGTTGTAATTTCCATTACATTAGTTGTAATATACTTCAGTACATCAGTTGTACTTTTGTAAGAACATGTGTTGTTCTAATGTAATAAAAAATCAGTGTATATATAAACTGATCTTTTACTTTATGTTGATGTTGTAATTTTATTTCAGCAAATGTACTGTAAAAATATATAGTGATTTTTTATAAGGCCAGCTTAAACTGGTTATTGCAAATAGGGGGAGATTGTTAGGCACAAAAAGGCCTCAGTCAAAACCTGTTCTATATCTAAGGGGGAGATTTCTGATCAAACCTGTTGATGCATTTGAAGTTTGAAATTAAGGTCTGTTATATGCCTTATTGAAACCTGAAAATGATTTGCAATATCAGTCTAAAGCTGTTCTATGTGTTGCATGTGTTGCAACTAAGACAGTTTGTCCAAGCTGCTCTGTCTGCTGAACAGGCTGGACATAAACTGTCTACGCTGCTCTACACTGATGAGCAGCTTGGGCATTTTTCAAGTGTTCTGTTCTTTGTGAACAGAACCTGTTCTTTGTGAACAGACTAAACACTTTATGAAATACGTTTCCAAGTCATCATGTATTGTTTTTGGCTACAAGATCAGTTTACAAAGTCGAAGTCAAAGTGGAAAACAGAACCGCTCAAACTGCCCACGCTGTTCTGCAACATGAAGACAAAAGGTTATTTGAAAAAGGGTGACAGACCTTTTTCTTATATCAAAATAGGCCTTTACAAGGAAGAAAGACGCAAACTTGACATTCCTAAATTGGTTAAAGGCAATGCAACAGTAGACAAAGTGAAAAAACAAAAGTTCTGCACATGTGAAGACAAGTCTGCTTTTCAGAAAAGTGCAGAAAAGTTATGTTGTCTTTTCAAACAAGACTTCATCTTTTTCATTCCGTCCAATGAAGAAGTTTCTCTTAGATCCTCTGAGTGATTATAAAAGGAAGCTTCTAAGGACAGAAAGATTAAGCCAAAATAAGCTAAGTGCTGAAACCAAGAGTGAACGTGCAAGTGTGTTTTTCATGCATGCAAGTCTGATTGTGTAATACAGTTTCTTTGTGTCTAAGCTGTTCTACATAAGCTGTTCCTCTGAGTCTTGTAAACACAGTGAGTGCTTCTTAGTGAGAGTATTCATTGTTAACTAGTTTGAGTCTGTCTTAGAGTAGTGAATATATTGTTGTATCTGTCATCTCAGCTTGAACATTTCCGCATTCAAGCTTGTTTGTAATTAACAATTTGTTTATAATACATACAAACATTGAGAAAATAGTGTGTAGTTTTAAATAGCTGTATTCTCCCCCCCTCTACAGCATAAAGCTATATACTTTGGGAACCTTTCGGGACCTACATTCTCCCATGCATTCTTAATTCTTCCAATTCATTTATACTAAATTCTCCCATAATATCCCATGAGCTAATTCTTTCATGAAAATTAGATTCATATCATATCTTAAATCAGATTTTACATTTCAATCAAATATCTCCCAACTCATCATTCCCTAAATTCATTCTGAATTTCATCTCATATTTTATCTGAGTTGAAAATCCTAATCATTCTTTGTGTGATGTCCCATGAGCTGAAATGCTGAACATTATTTCCGTTGACTCTGATTATGTACCAAATTGTGCGATAGGCATAAACATCGTTCTATGGTCTAACCAGAACCGGAAGACCTACCCAAGGAGCAAACCATCTATAGTTTATGTGGGTGAGGGTTCTTTAGGTCTATTAGTTGAGAAGTGTCAGTTATCACGGGATACTGATAGGGTCGAGCATTGGTAAAATGTAATTGAGATGGGAGTATTGACAGGAGATGTGTATATTGACATGCTTTCGCTATAAAGCCGATTGAATTTAATTCTGAAAAGTAAGCCGGAAGGAGCTAAGTTGAATAATGATGAGAACTGAGAGTTGAGAAAGGATTTGAAAAAAAGATAATCCTACCTACACTGTGTCGGCGGAGTAATCCACATAATCTATCAAGCCTAGGTGACTTAATATTGAAAAAGACGTCATGGACCCAGTGACGCCTGAATTTAACCCCACCAATCACACAGTTATCTTTCAAAAGATTTTTATTTCAATAATCACGAAGATATAGCACATTTCTGTCGATATATATCATTTGGATATTACTGATATGGAAACAAGGAAAATATTTGCTCCGGTCTCTGACTTAATTTGATGCACATGGTGTCTAGAGCTGATTATATATACTTTTAGGACACATCGAGTTTAACAGTCTGTGTGACTATAAATTGCTAGTCCAAAGTGACTAAGCCGGAACAAATAAGAGTGATTATTCCATGATAAAGTATTTCAAGATGACTATTTGAAAATCCTACCAGTGTTAACATCACGCTAGCGCTGAAAGTTGGTCACATAGATTATGTCTATTGTGCAAACAGGAATCCTATGTGGACCTGGACTCTGTTACTTCTAAATGAATGTGTTTCATTTTTCTCAAGCCAAGTTGAAAAGATTTGACTTTGTTTGTTTCTGTGAGGAAAGAGTATTCATTGGAGGGGGAGTGATAAATTTGTTCAGAATAGGGGAGAGAACATATTTGAAAGTGAGGATATCAGATTTTACATTTCATTTTGATATCTCCCAACTGATCGTTCCACAAGTTCATTCTAAATTTCATCTCCTAATTCATTTGTGCTGAAAATCCTAATCATTCTTTGTGTGATATTCCATGAGCTGAAATGCTGATCATTATTTCTGTAGACTACGATTATGCACCAAATTGTGTGATAGACATAACCATCGCCTATATCGTCTAACCAGAATCGGAAGACCTACCCAAGGAGCAATCCATCTATAGTTTGTGTGGGTGAGGGTTCTTTAGGTCTTTTAGTTAAGAAGTGCCACTTATCACGGGATACTGACAGGGTCGAGCAGAGGTAAACTGTAATTGAGATGGGTATATTGACTGGAGATGGTGGTGCACCAGTTCATGCTTTCTCTATAAAGCTGACTTAATTTATATCTAAAAAGTGAACCGGAGGGACCTTAGTTGAAAATTGATGAGAAATGAGAGTTGAGAAAGGATTTGAAGAAAAGATAATCCTACCTACACTGTGTCGGCTGGGTAATCCACATAATCTATCAAGCCTTAGGTGACTTGATATTGAAAAAGACGTCATGGACTCAGTGGCGCCTCCACTTAACCCCCCAACCACTCAGTTATCTCTCAAAAGATTTCTGAATCAATAATCACGGAGATATAAAACAATTCTATGAATATATCATTTGAATATTATTGATATTGAAACAATGAAGAAATTTGCTCCGGTCTCCGACTTTAGTTGATGCACATTGTGTCTTCTGATTATATACACTTTTAAGACACTTCGAGTCTAACAGTCTGCGTGAATATAAACTGCTAGTCCAAAGTGACTAAGCCAAAACGAATAAGAGTGATTCTTTCATGATATAGGATTTTACGATGACTATTTGGAAATCCTACCAATGTTAACATCACGTCAGCGCTGAAAGTAGGTTACATAGATATGTCTATTATGTAAACAGGAATCTTATGTGTACCTGGACACTGTTACTTAAAAATGAATGTGTTTCATTTTTCTCAACTCTAGTTGAAAATTTTTTTTATAAGGAGAGAGTATCCATTTGAGGGGGAGTGATAAATTTATTTATTATAGGGGGAGAGGATGAAAGAGAGGATTTCATTTTGGGGGGAGAGAGAAACTTTGTGATATTTCTGAGTTGTAATTGTTGTTGTATTTCTATCTATATTCATGTCTGCAATCATAATTTCAATACATCTGTGTCTCTGAAGATTTTTCATGATGTTCATAATTCTTATGATCATCATGAGGGGGAGAAAAGCTGTATGTCAGAGACAACTGCTGAATAGTTTGAAGACAATTGCTGAAGACAATTGTAACAACTGCAAAAGAGTTCAAGATGAAAAATGATATGTTCTCTTTGATGGATCAAGGGAGAGAATCAAATTATATTCTTGATTTAAGGGGGAGATTCATAAGAAAAGTGAAGATCAGAGAAGAAGAGATATGAAGATCAGAGAGAGTAAATGAAGAAGAATTTTTAAATAACAACTTTGAACTTTGATTAAAAAATTTCTTTCATCTGTAACAGGGAGATTGTTAGGAACATATATATATATATATATATATATATATATATATATATATATATATATATATATATATATATATATATATATATATATAATATGTTTTATTCAGATGCAGGTTTTGGTAAACTGCCTACAATATCACAGTATTTACCGATAATATATATATATATATATATATATATATATATATATATATATATATATATATATATATATATATATATATATATATATATATATATATATATATAGTAGGCGGCTGTAAAATAAAAGGTATTGATCAGAGAGGGTAGATAGAATTCCGTGTATAGAAAGTCAAAGAGAAGAGAGAGAAACTGCATGTTCATTTGTAATATTTCTATTCTCTAAACAAAGCATTCAGTGGTATTTGATTCTAATCTTGTGTTCTTATTGTATAGATCTGAATTGCTTGTTAATTTTGATTTAATATGTTTTTATCTTTAAAAATTCCTTATATATAAAGTTGAACTTTAAATGGGTTTTTTTATGAAGTTGTTATGTTGGATGATTAATTTAAAACCATCATGCATACACATTGTCATTTAGAGACCTTATCAAGTCTCTCATATCATTTAGGACTCGGTTAGGTCCGTTCGATCAACATTTAAATTCGAAATCTCGGTCATCACTTTCATTTTCACTACTACGGTGAGTTTTCATAGCCCCTTCTTTTATATCATCTTATTTGGGGTGAGAATACATGTTCAGATTTTTCTATGGACACAAGTACTTGAATCATTTTATGTATAACACAATGTTATTTCTTCATCACTGCCCTCAATCATGAATAGTTAATTACATCCTAAACGTGGATGTTATGGATAGATCTATTTGGGTTAAAGCCCCCATCCGGGTTGGTCGCGCCAATTGTAAACGAATGCATAATCATTTGACAATTCTTTGTATTATGGTGTTTGATACCACATAGGACAATCATAAGTTAAGTTTCGGGGTCATGAGGCTTATGGTAATACTTAAACTATTGATTCGTTTATGTATATAAACTCAATGAAATCTTGTACTTTCCATATGTTGTCTATTTTATCGTGTAAACCTATGAGCTCACCAACTTTATGTTGACATATTTAAAATATTATTCTCAGCACCATAAGGGCTACATTCCACAAGCCCGCCGCAGCGGAGACGGGCGAATGCAAGATAGTGGGAATGGATGCCTCACACTCTCCAAGAGTAGAGAAACGAGGAAGGGATCCCAAGCCAATTTGAAGTCGGAGGATCATCTTATTCGCAAGTGCCGACACTTACCCAGGAACCTACACAACAAACTGTGCCTCTGTTAGTAGCGAGGGCCGTCAGACACGACCTTGAATTTTGACAGCTTCACAAGCTGGTCCGGGAAATCTCGGCAAGAATCGAGCAAGAAGCGATGCAGAGCATGAACATCTACTGGGCGAATTAGAACGTCCAGGCAATCCACCAGGACGGGATGAACGAGCTGCGACATCGTCTGGCGGAATGCGAGGCGTGCAACGCAGCACTGACACAGCGGCTCAACGCCCTAGAATACGGAGAGACACCGGAGGAGTCCCATACTTAGTGCATCCTCTATCATTCTAGTTATAGTCGTTGTATTTCTTTAAGATTTACTATCTAGTGTATTTGGTAAGACTTGAAAATTTTTCGGGGAAACCCCGACCATATGATGTAAGCAGATTATATATCAAGCTCTTATATTGAAAAATTAAGTTTTAACTATAAATTTGGGCATGATGATATGTAGTATGACTACATGCCTTAGTAAATTTCAAATCCATAGACTTATCTTCTTACACCATGTTAATTTTCTCTGAATTTCAAGATCATGGAACCAATGAGAATGAACACAGTGGAGATTGAACAGCTAGTGGCTCAAAGAGTAGCCGACACAATTGCCGCCCTCGAGAGCAACCGCCACAATGGTTCAGGAAGTCTTCGAGTTGCGGGAGGGGTAGAAAACAACACACAGGGTTGTAGAATGAAGGGCTTCTTAAGATGTCAACCTAGATATTTCAATGGTGCTATTAGTCTCACCCGCTGGTTTGAGAACCTGGAATCTGTTTTCCGTGTTAGCAATTGCACAGAAGACATGAAGGTGAAGTTTGCCACTCACACACTGCAAGACGGTGCTCTCACGTAGTGGAACTCGTACGTACAGTCAGTCGAGATTGACACGACATATCAACTCCCATGGGCCAAGTTGATGAATGACGAGTATTGTCCAAGAAGTGAGTTACAGAAGATGGAGTCAAAATTTTGGAATTTATCTATGAGTGGAACTGATATCAACGGGTATACAAATCGTTTCCATGAGCTACGCCTTCTATGCCCCGGATAGGTCACTCCGGAATATAAGAGGGTCGAACGATAAATCAGGGGACTCTCCCCCCAGTTCCAAGGAAATGTAAACTCTTCAAATCCAACAACAATCCAGAATGCCATCCGTATGGCGCAGAACTTAATGGACCAAGTAATACTTCAGGGGGCAGCGGTTGCCAAGAGTATTGAGCACAAGCGGAAGTGGGAAGACCGATCGGGGAAGAATTCAGCACATCCCCAAAAGAAGCAAGAAACAATACAGGCTGTGACACCCTCTTGCTTTGATAGTATAAATGTAATCACCAGGATCGACAAACAACCCAATGAATAATATGATAATTAAGATTGAATACTTAAAACAGATTTAAGAAGTTCCACACTAAAGCATTAAAAGTACACGACTACAGTGATTAAGTCTAACTATTACAACACCATAATTGTTTTAGAAGTAGTAATTCCCAGCCCAAAGCTATTACATTCAAGTACCAATAGCTTCTAAAGTCTCCGGGATATTGAAGTGAATTGCTTAAGTAGAAGGTCGAGCTACACTTTTGTCTTTGCCTGAAAACATGGTGAGTCAACAGTAAGCTAATTGCTTAGTAAGATAACAGATTATACAAACAACAAATATTTCTTTACAAGCAATGCTTAACCATGGGCAGTGTAAGCCCCATGTATGTGAAAACAGGCAGTGTAAGCCTCAGTGTATGTGAAAACCATGCAGTGCTAGCATGGGGTTGGCAGTTCAAATGCTGATCGGGGATGTGCCGAACCTGACGGGATAACGAGTGGGATAATCAATCCCCGACAGTGGCCTGCTGTCAGCCCCAGTCCAGGTCGCATCAGATTGTGAAGTAATAATCATGCAGTGCAAGCATGATGTAAATAGATGCACTTTCAAATGAACGCTGGCTACATGTGTGTTACATGTCAAGTACGAGTGTGCATCATAACAACAAAGTAATCATGAGTGCCAATTGATGTATGAACAATGTGAACATGCCATTGAATATATAAACATGAATGCAAAAACAATAAATGTTAATATGACAATCTGTTACTCACAGTGATTGGTATAGTGTGACTTGTCTCTGAATCAATGTGTGTTTTGATAACACCACAATGATCTGTAAAGTAAGTGTAATAGTGATTTTGTGTCAGTAATTGCTTAAATCTTATATTCTGTAATTTAAATGAAATCCTAACTGAATTCGGACCACATCCGAATTCGGATGGTCCGAATTAGGGGTAATCCGAAATGGGTGGTCTGAAGTGGGTATTGGTCCGAAATGGGGGGGTAGGATCCGAAATGGGTAGGATCCGAATTTGGGATGGGGGTCCGAATTGGGACAGGGTCCGAAGTTATTGTTGGTCCGAAATACAATTGATCTGAACTTGAGGTGATCCGAATTGGGCAGGTCCGAATTCGGATGGATCATCGGTCCGAACCGGGTTCATACTTAGCATATTTTTCTATATTTTCCAGAAATTATGTTTGGACCATTTTTGCATGTTTCAGTAACTAAAGTTGTAAATATGAACTTAAATGTACTTATTTAACTTATATCATAACACTAACATACCAAATCAACTCATTTATGCCCCTTTTTCTATGAGTCTCGATGAACACACACACTAAAACACACACTTATCTTGAAATCACACTTAGAGGTGGAATCTGATTCTGAAATTTGGTACACTACAACATATATGCTCGATTTTAACTTTACAACAATCAACTCCAACATGCATTGACATTTGAAACAATAATCTTAGAAATCGGTTCACTTCAAAACCGAACCAAAAACATCAAAAATCGTAAATTTGGATTAATGTTACCTTAAATCGTTTGTTGCAATGCTTATAGTTCTTAAATTGCCACTTGAATCCAACTTTTGCACTTGAAATTGTTGAGTTCTTGGGTGTTCTTGGATGAAACCCGAGAGATAGAGAGAGAGTGAGGGAGTCGGCTAGAGAGAGAGTGTAGTAGAGAGTGGATTTTGAAAGGTGAAAGACTTTTCCCCTTTTTATTTCTATTTTGACCCAATTGCACATTATACCCCTCAACTTCGTATTTTCTTACTTAACTGATAATATGATCAAAATTTAACTTAAATTGATATAATAATCCCTTAACACAATAATAAAGTCCTTAAAGCTGTAAATTACATATAATTGAAAAATAGGGATGTTACAGCATGGGCTCCACCACGCCTATACTTCGTCCGCGAAGTTGCGCTAAACAAACTTGGGTACTTAGTCTTCATGTCTTCTTCTGATTCCCAGGTATGGTTAGCTCCCCGATGATGCTTCCACTTGACCAGCACCATCCTGATTTCCTTGTTGCGGAGTTTCTTGACTTTTGTTTCCAGTATACACTCCGGCTCATCAACGAACCTTAGCTGTTCGTCAATCTTAACTTCCGAATGATCTGTCCATGGTTCCCTTTCGGGCACCAGACTCTTCCTTAAGTAGCCCACATGAAATACCGGGTGAACACCTGACAATTCCTCCGGCAAGTCCAAATGATAGGACTGATTACCAACTCTTTCTACTATCTTGAAGGGTCCTATGAACCGATGCGATAACTTTCTTTGCTTTACGAATCTTGTAACACCTTTCATTGGGGAAACCTTCAAGTATACCCACTCATCCTTCTGAAACTCTATCGCTTTATGGCGGCGATCGTGATAGTTCTTTTGTCGATCTTGTTCCGTTTTCATGTATTGTCGAATGAGTTGAATCTTTTCGTTTGTTTCTTGCAATAAAGCAGGACCAGCTATTGGAGTTTCTCCTGTTTCCCTCCAGCAGGTTGGAGTCCTACACTTTCTGCCATACATGAACTCGAATGGTGCCATCTTGATTGTGGAATGGTAACTATTGTTGTAGGAGAATTCAACCAATGGGAGGTGATCGTCCCAATTACCACCCAAATCCATGACACAGGCTCTGAGCATGTCTTCCAGTGTTAAGATCGTCCTTTCACTCTGCCCATCAGATTGAGGTCTGTAAGCAGTACTCATTGCGATACGAGTACCAAGACCGTTTTGCAGAGCAGCCCAGAAGTTAGAAGTAAATCTACTATCTCGATCAGAGACAATAGACTTAGGCACACCATGTCTGATGACGATTTCGTTTACGTAGATTTGGGCAAGACGGTCCAGTGAATAGGTTTCTGGAATGGGAATAAATTGAGTAGATTTTGTCAATCGATCAACAATGACCCAAATGGCATCATGTTGACGACGTGTCTTGGTCAGCTTTGTTATGAAATCCATAGTAATATGATCCCACTTCCATTCCGGGATAGGAAGAGGTTGCATACTACCATAGGGTTGCTGGTGTTCTGCTTTGACTAATCAGCATGTTCTGCATCTTTCCACAAATTGACCAACGTCTCTTTTCAACCCTGGCCACCAGAAATCGGCTTTCAGGTCATTGTACATCTTTGTGCTTCCAGGGTGAATTGAGAACTTAGATTGGTGAGCTTCTTCAAGAATTACTTCTCTCATGTTCCCGAACTTAGGAACCCAAACTCTACCGTATACACCTTTGAGTCTGGTTCCGTCGTCTTGCATTAATGGCAACTGTATTCTGACATTCTCGTCCTTTACATTCTCCTCCTTTAGGGCCTGCAACTGAGCAGCCCTTACATCGTCTATGATAGTTGACGTCAAAATTGTAGAAGTCAAGGCATAACAGTATGCCTTGCAGTACACTTTTCGGCTTAGGGCATCGGCCACTACATTGGCCTTCCCTGGATGGTAAAGAATTTCGCAGTCGTAGTCCTTGATCAGCTCCATTGACCTTCTTTGCCTCATATTCAAGTCCTTCTGACTGAATATGTACTTCAAACTTTTATGATCGGTGTAGAGCTGACACTTGGTTCCGTACAAATAGTGCCTCCATAATTTGAGAGCGAAAGTCACAACAGTTAGCTCTAGGTCGTGAGTAGAGTAATCTTTCTTGTGCGGTTTGAGCTGTCTGGAAGCGTATGCTATGAAATTTCCTCTTTGCATCAGAACAGCACCCAAACCCATGCCTGATGCATCTGTGTAGACTACAAAGTCCTCGTTCCCTTCAGGCAGGGCTAACACTGGTGCTTCACTTAGCAGTCTCTTCAATCTGTCAAAAGTCACTTGTTGTTCTTCTTTCCAAAAGAAGGTCGTGTTCTTGTGAGTAAGCTTAGTAAGCGGAACGGCGATTTTGGAGAAGTCTTTAATGAATCGGCGGTAGTAACCAGCCAATCCCAGAAAACTGCGAATCTCGGAGGCGTTGCGAGGTGATTCCCAGTTCTGGATAGCTTCGATCTTTGCAAGATCAACAGCAATCCTAGCACCAGATATCACGTGCCCCAAGAATTGGATCTGAATTGAATATTGAGTAAGCACAAGTTAATAACGAGTTTATGATTGAGTATAAGGATCAGGAAATTGTTTCGAATGTTGAGACGTACCTGCCTCAACCAGAATTCACATTTCGAGAATTTGGCATAAAGTCGCTCTTTGCGTAGCAACTCTAGTAATTCTCGCAGATGTGCTGCATGATCCTCTTCGGTCTTTGAATATATGAGAATGTCATCGATGAACACGATGACCGATTTGTCGAGCATTGGCCGGCAGACTCTGTTCATGAGATCCATGAAAGCAACCGGCGCATTTGTGAGACTGAATGGCGTTACCAGAAACTCGTAGAGTCCGTAACGACTTCTGAAAGCCGTCTTTGGAACGTCGTTTTGATGTACTTTGAGCTGATGATAACCCGAACGAAGATCAATCTTCGAGAAGTAGCTTGCGCCTTGTAACTGGTCGAAGAGATCATCAATCCGGGGCAACGGGTATTTGTTCTTGATTGTGACTTTGTTGAGTTCTCTGTAATCGATGCACATACGCAATGTGCCATCTTTCTTCTAAATAAACAACACAGGAGCGCCCCATGGAGAAGAACTTGGGCGTATGAAACCCTTATCGAGCAACTCCTGTAATTGTTTCATCATTTCCTGCATTTCAGCAGGGGCTAAACGATAAGGAGCCTTTGCTATTGGAGCAGCTCCGGGAATGAGGTCAATGCGGAATTCCACTTGACGATCAGGTGGCAATCTCGAGATATCTTCTGGAAAGACATCTGGAAATTCTGAAACAACGGGAACGGTGGAAGGAAATTGAATTTCAGCCTTAGCATCGACAGCGTAGGCTAAATATGCAGAACAACCCTTGGCAACATGCTTTCGGGCTTTTGCAATTGAAATAAGGCACAAGTCGTCTTTGTGTCTGTCGCCATAAATGCATATGTCTCGACCCTTGAAAGTAGTGATATTAATCATCCTTTTCTTGCATACAATTTGGGCCTCGTTATGAACTAACCAGTCCATGCCTACTATGATATCGAATTCCCCAAACTCCATGGGAATTAGATCTATGTTGAACACTACATCTTCTACAAGTAAAGTGCAATTCCTATATACCTTGTCTGCTTTAACTAACATGTTGCTAGCAGTCTCTATATCAAGTACAAATTGTAATTTGGAAGTAGGCATATTGAATAGACGAGCAAATGAAGTGGAGACAAACGAACGATTTGCTCCGGAATCAAACAAGATACGTGCAGGAATTGAGTTAACATAGAACGTACCAGTGACCACCTCCGGGTCATCCTTTGCTTCTTCAGCTGTGATTTGGAACGCCCTTGTCGGAGCCCTTTGAGATTGATCTCTGCGAGCCGTGGAAGCTGCAGAAGATCTTGCCATTGATTGCTGTGCACTCTGATCTCGTGGGGGTTTCGGGCAGTCTCTTGAAAAATTGCCAAGTCTGAGGCAGTTGTAACATGCATCGTCTTTTCGTGGACAATGCTCCCAGTGATGGCCCTTCTGCCCACAGCAGAAGCAGTACATGTCTTGAGTCTTGCACTCCCCAGAGTGCGCTTTTCTGCACCGCCTGCAGTCCCTCATTTCAGAACTGGCCGAAAAGGCCCTTCCCTTCTTGGGTGATGAAGATTGTTGATGGGATTGAGCAGAGAATAGGGAAGATTCAGACTCCCGCTGCCTTTTTGGCGGCGACGGTTGAGTCGGTGCTGCGGTGGCTGACCCAATGACGTATCCAGATAATAAGACGATCTACTCTACATTTCGAGCAGCCTCTAGTAAACCAGCAAAGGTTGTATACCGAACCCCACTCATGGTTCGGCGTATCTCATAGTCTAATCCGGCCTCAAACCGGGCTATCTTCCTTTCCTCTGTCTCAACTTGATGTGGTGCGAACAAGCTTAAACGGGTGAACTCGACGGCATATTGTGTAACCGTCTTCGTTCCTTGAGTTAGGTTTAGAAACTTTGCCTCTAGACGGCGCTTCTCATCGGTAGGACAGTATTGCTGAGAGAATACTTCCTTGAATTCACCCCAGGACATGTGTGACACTACCTCCATCGTCAACACATGTGTCATTGCATCCCACCACATAACAGCGTCCCTTGCAAACATAGCGGTTGCAAAGCGGACCATGTCTTTGTCAGCGCAGTCGCTGATTCTGAAAGTTCTCTCTGTGGTGGTGATCCACTCCAATGCTGTGACAGCATCTCCAGTTCCGTCAAAAGTAACAGCTCCGTTACTTTTGAAGTCCTTAAACCTACAGCCCCTTGATCGGTTAGAAGACCCAGTGTCTTGTCTTTCCTCTTGATCATCTTGTTGTTGCTCTTTGTTCTTTCTTTTATCGGCCTTACGTTTCGCTTCGGCCTCATCTCTGGCCCTTAACTGATCTGCAAATGACTGAGCCTGCTCAGCCATTCGTTTGGATTGTAATTCATTGTTTTGTTCCATAAGAGCTTGCATCATCTGGAACATTTGTTGAGGAGTCATATCGTCTCCTGACATGTTCTGAAATATAACAACTTATATTTAGAACATTTATTGGTAAGTCCTAAGCGTTTACATTTACCCTTTAATTGTCCCCGTGTGCATGTCAATCCTATCTTAGTTCGGATCATTTCCTAGGAGTCCATTCTAATATCATAACCTAAGTTTGAGTCCAAGTCCTCGCGGACACTTGAAACCTCAAACTAATGCTCTGATACCAAAACCTGTGACACCCTCTTGCTTTGATAGTATAAATGTAATCACCAGGATCGACAAACAACCCAATGAATAATATGATAATTAAGATTGAATACTTAAAACAGATTTAAGAAGTTCCACACTAAAGCATTAAAAGTACACGACTACAGTGATTAAGTCTAACTATTACAACACCATAATTGTTTTAGAAGTAGTAATTCCCAGCCCAAAGCTATTACATTCAAGTACCAATAGCTTCTAAAGTCTCCAGGATATTGAAGTGAATTGCTTAAGTAGAAGGTCCAGCTACACTTTTGTCTTTGCTTGAAAACATGGTGACTCAACAGTAAGCTAATTGCTTAGTGAGATAACAGATTATACAAACAACAAATATTTCTTTTCAACCAATGCTTAACCATGGGCAGTGTAAGCCCCATGTATGTGAAAACAGGCAGTGTAAGCCTCAGTGTATGTGAAAACCATGCAGTGCTAGCATGGGGTTGGCAGTTCAAATGCTGATCGAGGATGTGCCGAACCTGACGGGATAACGAGTGGGATGATCAGTCCCCGACAGTGGCCTGCTGTCAGCCCCAGTCCAGGTCGCATCAGATTGTGAAGTAATGATCATGCAGTGCAAGCATGATGTAAATAGATGCACTTTCAAATGAACGCTGGCTACATGTGTGTTACATGTCAAGTACGAGTGTGCATCATAACAACAAAGTAATCATGAGTGCCAATTGATGTATGAACAATGTGAACATGCCATTGAATATATAAACATGAATGCAAAAACAATAAATGTTAGAATGACAATCTGTTACTCACAGTGATTGGTATAGTGTGACTTGTCTCTGAATCAATGTGTGTTTTGATAACACCACAATGATCTGTAAAGTAAGTGTAATAGTGATTTTGTGTCAGTAATTGCCTAAATCTTATATTCTGTAATTTAAATGAAATCCTAACTGAATTCGGACTACATCCGAATTCGGATGGTCCAATTAGGGGTAATCCGGAATGGGTGGTCCGAAGTGGGTATTGGTCCGAAATGGGGGGGTAGGATCCGAAATGGGTAGGATCCGAATTTGGGATGGGGGTCCGAATTGGGACAGGGTCCGAAGTTACTGTTGGTCCGAAATACAATTGGTCCGAACTTGAGGTGATCCGAATTGGGCAGGTCCGAATTCGGATGGATCATCGGTCCGAACCGGGTTCATACTTAGCATATTTTTCTATATTTTCCAGAAATTATATTTGGACCATTTTTGCATGTTTCAGTAACTAAAGTTGTAAATATGAACTTAAATGTACTTATTTAACTTATATCATAACACTAACATACCAAATCAACTCATTTATGCCCCTTTTTCTATGAGTCTCGATGAACACACACACTAAAACACACACTTATCTTGAAATCACACTTAGAGGTGGAATCTGATTCTGAAATTTGGTACACTACAACATATATGCTCGATTTTAACTTTACAACAATCAACTCCAACATGCATTGACATTTGAAACAATAATCTTAGAAATCGGTTCACTTCAAAACCGAACCAAAAACATCAAAAATCGTAAATTTGGATGAATGTTACCTTAAATCGTTTGTTGCAATGCTTATAGATCATAAATTGCCACTTGAATCCAACTTTTGCACTTGAAATTGTTGAGTTCTTGGGTGTTCTTGGATGAAACCCGAGAGATAGAGAGAGAGAGAGTGAGGGAGTCGGCTAGAGAGAGAGTGTAGTGAGAGAGTGGATTTTGAAAGGTGAAAGACTTTTCCCCTTTTTATTTCTATTTTGACCCAATTGCACATTATACCCTTCAACTTTGTATTTTCTTACTTAACTGATAATATGATCAAAATTTAACTTAAATTGATATAATAATCCCTTAACACAATAATAAAGTCCTTAAAGCTGTAAATTACATATAATTGAAAAATAGGGATGTTACACAGGCCTATACGTGGCAGGGTCTGAATCAAAGAAGAGTTACACTAGTAACAAGCCCTACTGCAACAAATGCAATTACCACCACACAGGTCAATCTGGAAATCCGTGTGGCAAGTGTAAAAGACAGGGTCATTTGACGAAAGATTGCAAGGTCTCCAACTCCGGGACCAACAACGGACCCCAAAAAGGATGTTTTAAGTGTGGGAATGTGGGGCATTTCAGAAGAGACTGCCCAAAGTTGAAGAATAGCAGGGGAGCTCAAGGAAGTGCCTTCGTCATGGGAAGTGGAGAAGCTAGGCAGAACCCCGACGTGGTCACTGGAAATTTCCTTATCAACAATAGTTATGCATTCATACTGTTTGATACTGGAGCTGATAAGAGTTTTATATCTACTAAGTTTAGCAAATAGATTAATGCCACACTTACCCCATTAGATACCACTTATGCTATAGAAGTTGTTGACGGTAAGACACTTAAGACAAATAACATAATACGAGGATGCTCATTAGAATTAGTAGGTCAACTCTTTGAAATAGACTTGATGCCCATCAAAATGGGGAGTTTTTGACATGGTCATAGGCATGGATTGGGTATCAAAGAACCATGCAGAAATATTGTGCGACAAGAAGACGGTGCGCAATCGTTTGCCATTAAGAAGGTCCTAGCTGTCCAAGGCGAATGGAGAAACACTAAAGTAAGAATCATCTATAGCATTATGATCTTGAAGTGTCTACGAAAGGGTTGTCCGACAATCCTAGTCCACATGACGGAGAAGGAGCCGAAGGAGAAGCAGCTCGAAGATAATCCTGTTGTCTATGATTACCCCAAAGGTTTTCCAGAAGACTTACCTGGACTCCCACCAACGCGGCAAGTCGAATTCCAAATCGACTTAGTGCCATGTGCTGCACTAGTGGCTCGAGCACCATACCGATTAGCCCCATCAGAAATGCAGGAATTGTCCAACCAGCTGCAGGAGCTCTTAGATAAAGGGTTTATCAAATTGAGTTCCTCACCCTGGGGAGCTCCAGTTTTGTTCGTAAAGTAGAAGGATGGAACCTTTAGAATGTGCATTGACTACCGGGAACTCAATAAGCTAACCATAAAGAACTGATACCCACTCCTGAGGATTGATGACATGTTTGAACAACTCCAAGGGTTAAGCTTCTATTCGAAAATCATTCTGAGGTCTGGTTATCATCAGGTTAGAGTTCGCGAGGAAGATATCCCAAAGACAGCCTTTAGACACCGATACGGTCATTACAAATTCCAAGTAATGTCATTTGGATTAACCAATGCCCCAGCAGTATTCATGGACCTTATGAATCAGGTGTGCAAACAATACTTGGACAAATTCGTGACTGTCTTCGCAGACGATATCTTAATTTAGTCACGAAACAAGGAGGACCACGAGCAACATTTGAGGCTAATTTTGGAGTTGTTGGAGAAGAACAACTGTATGTCAAGCTTTCAAAGTGCGACTTTTGGCTACGAGAAGTGAAATTCCTCGGTCATGTGATAAACAGTAAAAGAATCCAAGTCGATCCCACAAAGATCAAAGCCATCAAGAATTGGACAACTCCTAGAACCCACAAAAATACGCCAGTTCCTAGGACTTGCCACTTACTATAGATGATTCATCGAGAACTTCTCAAAGATCGTCAGATCCCTAACAGAGTTGACCTGAAAGGACATTAATTAGTATACTTGGGGTGATGACCAGAAGACAACATTTCAGCTGTTGAAGCATAAATTGTGCAGCACACCTATATTGTCTTTACCCGAAGGAAGCAAGAATTTGGTAGTCTACTGTGATGCTTCACACAATGGGTTGGGATGTGTGTTGACACAAAAAGATAAGGTTAGAGCTTATGCTTCACGATAACTTAAGATTCACAAGGTCAATTACATAAAGAGTGATTTGGAACTGGGAGCAGTTGTCTTTGCTCTTAAGATTTGGAGGCATTACTTGTACGGTACGAATTGTACTGTATATACGGATCATAAGAGCCTCCAACACATCTTGGACCAGAAGGAATTGAATATGAGCCAGCGCTGCTGGATGGAATTGTTTAGTGATTACGATTGTGAAATTCGTTATCATCCAAGGAAAGCTAAGCCATTAGGGGTACGAGCCCAGGTCATGACCATTCAGCCAAACCTTTCTTCCTTAACTCATGATGCGCAAATGGAAGCTATTAAGGAGGAAAATGTGAAGAATGAGGCCCTGAGAGGCATGAACAAACAGTTTGAGATACGGGCTAATGGGAACCGATACTTCATGAACAAAATCTCGTTACCAAGCTTTGGTGGAGTAAGAAAGTTGGTCATGCATGAGGGACACAAGTTAAGGTATGTCGTGCACCCCGAATCTGACAAAATGTATCATGACCTCAAGGAGTTGTATTGGTGGCCTAACATGAAGGCTGATATTGCCACATATGTCAACAAATGTTTAACATGCTCCAAGGTTAAGGCGGAACATCAAAAACCATCCGGGTTATTGCAGCAACCAGAGATTCCCCAATGGAAGTGGGAACAGATTACCATGGACTTCATAACGAAACTACCAAAGACACCTAGTGGTTACGACACAATTTGGGTAATAGTCGACCGCCCGACAAAATTCGCGCATTTCCTACCCATCAGGGAAACTGACAAGATGAATAAGTTGGCCCAAATTTACCTCAAAGAAGTCGTCTCCAGACACGGAGTGCCTGTCTCAATCATTTCATACAGAGATAGTCGATTTAGATCAAGATTTTGGCAATCGTTTCAACGAGCTTTGGGTACGAACTTAGACATAAGTAACACGTGTCACCCTCAGACTGACGGTCAGAATGAAAGAACGATCCAAAGCCTAGATAATATGTTGCTAACTTGTGTAATCGATAATGGAAAGAGTTGGGATACGCATTTGCCTTTAGTGGAGTTCTCGTACAACAAAAACTGTCACACAAGTCTTAAGGCTGCTCAATTTGAGGCACTGTATGGACGAAAGTGTCGATCACCCCTTTGCAAGGCCTAAGTCGGGGATAGTCAAGTCACTGGCCCAGAAATCATACTCGAGACCACTGAAAAGATAGTACAGATATGGAACCGACTAAAAGCTTCCCGTGATCGTCAGAAGAGTTATGCAGACGTAAGGAGAAAATCCCTGGAGTTCCAAGTGGGATAAAGAGTACTGTTGAAAGTCTCGCCATGGAAGGGCGTGATACGATTTGGGAAACGAGGGAAACTGAATCCTCGTTACATTGAACCGTTCAAAGTCTTAAAGAGAATTGGACCAGTAGCTTATCGTCTAGAGCTACCACCGGAACATAGCAGCGTGCACAATACCTTCCATGTATCAAACCTAAGAAGTGTTTATCTGATGAAGCACTCGTTATCCCTTTAGAGAAATTCAGCTAGATGATAAACTTCGATTCATCGAAGAGCCGGCAGAAATCATGGACCGTGAGGTCAAAAGATTGAAGCACAGTCGCATACCCATCGTTAAGGTCAGATCGAATTCTAGATGTGGTCCAGAATTCACTTGGGAACGTGAAGACCAGTTTAAATAAAAGTACCCACACCTATTCGCAAGTAACAAGACCCCTGAGGAAACAAGATAAAATTTAAGGACGAAATTCCCTTAACAAGGGGAGACTGTAACAACCGACACCAAATCAGGTTAACATCTATCACCTAATTAATATTCATTATTAATAATCAACATGTTGATAAGTTCATAAGGATTTTTCTTTCAAACAAAATCGATTTGGTGTGATCCGATGAAACGACAAAAACTTAATCCGATCAATTACGGCACGATGAATTAAATGAACTAAGTTACATCATTTAATTAAGATTAGTGACATTCATTATGCATTAACAATTTCTATAACTTTAATAATTCAATAAGTATTTCTAACAATTTACAAAAATGAAAATACACAAGAAATACATCGAAATACTTTCTAAAAAAAATGTAAAAACCACTTTTTTCACCCTCTTGGCCGGCCACACCCAAAGGGGAACACACTTTCGGGTCCCCTTTGACTTTCATTATAATATTGAAAAAAAACCATTACCTTTTTCTACTTTTCCAATATGTTGATAAAGTGTGATACACAACTTTTATCTTCATCATTTGCAAGACTTCTCTTCCTCTCTATAAATAGAGAACACTTCTTCATTCATCTTCACACTTGCAAAGAAAACACTCTCCTTCATCTCCTCTCCAAAACCGGCCACAAGAAGCTCACACACAACACTTCGATTTTCTCTTTTGTTCTTCATGAATTCAAGTAGTTTTGGTGTGCAACTAGTTCAAGATCACTTCTCCTACTCATTTTATTTCTTTTCCTTCTTAAAATTAAGTAAAAACTATCATATATACTCCTTTTATTATGTATTTTATATGTCTTGCATAATATATAATCACCAACAACAAGTTTCATCAAAAAGTTAAGTTCATGAACAAGTAGTTTTTATTTTAAAGTTGCTACTACAAATGTCTTTATAAAAGTATGAACACACAATGTAGGCATAAATATTATGAAAACAAGATTTATAAATGTGCTTCATAACCTTTTATACATGTGGTTTTTGAATAAACAACAAGAATCACAGGTTGCAAGGTTGTAAAATTCGGATTTTTTTGGCACAAACATTACATCAACTTTGAAAAATCATAACTAATTCAAAACTTAACGAAATGAGTTGATTCTTTTTCCAGGATTTAGATCTATGTATTACTAAATATCTGGAAGTTTTCATAATGTGATACGGAGGAATGAACCCCCAAATACTGTTAGGGAACCGAAATGTCTTACTGCTCATTTGTTTCCAACATAGGAGTTTTAATGGACTATTTCCCTAACCTAAACACCTTGAAAAATGACTTTTTTTATCTTGAAAAATTCCTTATATATGGTAGTTTAATGATTAAATATATAAAAACCCAAATCATTTTGGAGCTATGTTAAAAACAACCCAAAAGTAGGCCGAAAAGCCTCGATAAATCCTGAAAATCCTTATAAATAAAGTTAAACTTTAAATGAGTTTTTTTTATGAACTTGTTATGTTGGATGATTAAATTTAAAACCGTCATGCATACATATCATCATTTAGAGACCTTATCAAGTCTCTCATATCATTTAGGACTCGGTTAGGTCCGTTTGATCATCATTCAATGTCGTCATCTCGGTCATCAATTTCATTTTCACTACTACGGTGAGTTTTCATAGCCCCTATTTTTATTCGGGGTGAGAATACACGCTCAACTTTTTCTATGGACACAAGTACTTGATCATTTTGTATATTACATAAGGTTATTTCTTCACCACTGCCCTCAATCATGAACCGCTAATTAAATCGCAAAACGTGAATGTAAATTGATAGATTTATTTGGGTTGATGCTCCCATGCAGGTTGGTTGCGCCAATTATAAACGGATGCATAAGCATTTGACAATTCTTGGTATTATGGTGTTGGATACCACATAGGTCAATCATAAGTTAAGTTTCGGGGTCATGAGGCTTATGGTAATAGTTAAACTATTGATTCATTTATGTTTATGAACTCAATGAAATCTTGTGCTTTCCATACGTTGTCTATTTTATCGTGTAAACCTATGAGCTCACCAACTTTGTATTGACGTATTTAACATGTTATTCTCAGGACCATAAGGGCTACATTCCGCATGCATGGCAAATGACCGAATTTTATAAGCTTTTTTAGTCACTGAGCATTTCAAACATCATGGGGATTTATTTGCATAACTAGATTTTATTTGGGTCATGTATTTTAATCTCCATCATTCGTGAACTCTTTATTTCCGTAATTGTAAAACATTGTTTATAAGTTATGTATTTCGAAAACATCTCATATAGCGGTCGTTCATTATGATTGTGACTTTGCCTACGTGACGTCACGCCTCGTTGCCAAATGGGGTATCGGGGTGTGACAACTTGATTACAATAAAATAAGTCTAACATAAATTCAACTCTTCTTCAATATCAGAAAAATTCTTTTGAAGAGTTGTAAATTCCTTAGATTTCATTGATAAAGAACTTTGACCATTTTGTATTTTATGAGAATGTTTAACCTTAAGCTCACTTATTTTCTTAGATAAACAAGAATTATTTGACAAAAGATGTTTAACTTTTTCAGCATTCAAATAGTTCTCATGTTCAGAATCCTCTAATTTCTTTGTCAATTTAAATATTTGACATTTAAGCTATTCGTTTATAGAAATCATAACTTTGTCTTTCTGGACAAGCTCATCAAGCTTTAATTTTTAGAGATTACTTCATATACAACTTGAGTCTTCTCAGAATAGGTTATGCCAGAAGAAAATCAGACTCAACAAGTTTAACAATTAATTCAGCTTTCTCTGAAACTAAATTGTCATAAGATGAAATCATTTGAAAATTTTGAAGTTGTTGTAACAATTCAGCAATTTTCTCGGTCAAATATTTAACATTATTATTCGCACAAGAATTTTTTTCATTCATCTAAATGAAAACTGTAAAACTTCTTTACGTACTTCTTTTAAGCATCTTCAGCTCTTGTAGTTAAGGCTTCATATTTAGCAATACTCACGTATGAAGCCATAATATCTGCACAAAAAATTTGAAGTGTTAGATTGAACAACTCATATAAATAAGCTCAATATAAAATGCAAAAAAAGCTTCAAGAATTGAGCTGCACAAGAAAAAATTCAAAGTCAGAAGAATATCTCACCGAAATAATAAACTTTGAATTGAAGCACCGAAGGCAAATCAAACCAAAATTAGGTAAAAATTAGGTCAACCACGGTCAAATAAAGTTAATACAAGTCAACCAAAGTCATAAGACAAATATAATCAAACAAGATGATGTGACTCAAGTTGGCATAGAAAATATGTCAGTTGACCTTGGATCAGAAAAATAACCTTAAAATTAAAGAAGTCGTGAGACATGGCAAATCAAAAATGAAACTATATAGGCCTTTAAGGTACCAAACACTAATTCAAGTCAAATAATGCTTACCAGCAAAAGTTGGCCTATGAAAAATTAACATGACCTAGAATGGGCCTTTATCAACACAAATGTGCCTGGAATGAAGGTCTATATCAAGAAATTTCAGGGCAAAATCAATTTGAAATCAAGTTTCTCAGGATAAAACTTTTGGAATGTACTATTAGACCAAATGAAATGACTTGGAATGAATTTCACCAAGAAATAGTAAAAAATCATATAAGAAAGAAACGCATAATCAGAATGTCCTGAAATGAAATCTGATGGGCGAGGGATCAAAAACTCAAGATGTGGCCACGTTTTAAAGATCAGAAGATTGTTCAATGATAGAAATTCAAAGTTTAAGTTTTGGAAGATGTATCCGGGATTGGTTACTTGATGAAAATTGATTTTTGAACGTTGAGCTTAACAGATACTCTTCAGAAAGATGATTGTAACTTCTTCCAAGAGTCGATTTCATACCTAAATAGTGTCCAAGTTCCATGTGTAGATCTCGATTTAAGCTTCATTTTGATATATTATGGGCTCCGTAACGATACTCCAATCAAAAGTTATGGGCTCTGAAAGCAACAAAGATCACAAAAGTTATAGACTCAAATTTCGAGTTCCTTGGACTCGAGTTCTTGTTCAATGGACTCGAATTCGAGTTCAATAGACTCAAGTTTGAGTCCTATAGACTTGTGTTTCAGTTCAATAGACTCGTGTTCGAGTCTGAAGCACTCGAAGTGAACTTGAAATGTAATGAACTCGAAATGTTTTCTAGTGAACTTGAGATGAATTTGTATTGAACTCAAGGGGGTTTCCTTGGAGTCGAGATGCTACTCGAGAAATGCTTACTCAAGTTTGAGTTCAATCAACTCGAGTTCTAGTCCAACACACTCGAGTTAGAGTCTTAAGCACTCGAAGTGGACTCTTAGAATTTGATAAAGAACTCGAGATTAATGAGTTTCTTCCTTAGAAAATTCTACAAACATGATGAACAAACAAGGTTTAATTAGTTTAGACCAAACAAGGTAGTAATTACAAAAAAACTCATAAGAACAGGTTAATATTCATCAAACAAAAAAAAATTCAAAATTGGATGTTCATATGATGAAATTAAACAACAAAACTTATCACAATCATTTTCTATTAAAAAACCAAAGCCAACGTGTTGAAATGATCCCAATAATACATTAACCACTCATAATCATTACACAATGATTATATGGCTGAAATATGTAAGAACAAAGAGAATAAACACACAATCAATGTCTGAACACTTCCAGCCGCCAATATGCTTTCCAATATATTAAGGGGTTTACACAAAATACCCCTCAACTTTCTATCTAAAAAGAAAACTTACATAGAAAGGAAATAAATACAATTTACTACAAAAGGAACCCACAAGATTAAAATAAAAAATTCTAACAATCTCCCCCTTTTTTTAATTGTTGTGGGGAGTTTGAGACTCAATCGGTTGTAGCTCTGATCCCTAGACGCACATCGAACCTTTTTATGTCCTATCACATGTGCAGTCTGTCGTTGATGAGTTCACTTGATTCTCTGATGGTCAACCCTTCCTATGCCGTATTCGGAGTTCACTGTGTTTTTTAAGTTCGTCCTCTCTGAGGCGTTCATTTAGTTTTTCTCTGATTAAGTGCAGCGTGCCATCGGATTAGTGGGCGACCTATTCAAATCTCATGAATCTTATGTTTCTTTGATCGTTCAGGTAGACTACTCCATGCTCAGGTTTCAAAATCACTTTATAGACAGGTTGATGGTCGATCATAGGAAAACTCTGATAAGGAGGAGTCAATCCAACTCGAAGAAAAATGTATTCTATGGCCATTAGAGAGTCTTTGATGGACATGACAAATGATTGTCTATTCATGCACTGAACCAGAGTACACAGAGCGTTCTTGATTGATTCGGAGACTTTCTTGTATCTGGCCAATTCGTTGTGCATAATCTTAATATCATCAAAGGTCAAGATATCTAGGTGTGGCTCATTAACTTCGTGTTGAGTCCTGTCCTCTCTGATGAAGCAGATGGAAGGCGTGTAGATTCGATCACGTTTGTATGGAGTTACGCTTAAGACCTTTTTGACCTTCGATTTAGACCACACCAATTCTTTCTTTCTGTACTCCCTCAACATCATTTGATTATACTCTGCTTGCTCCCCCTTGGAACGATCATGAAGTTCCTTTAGGAGCCTTCAGCTGTAGGTGCCTGGGTTCTTCATGAAAACATCTCTGAATCGATCTTCTAGTATGGCATGCAGAGATCATCAAAATACATCTTGGAAAGATATTTCTTTAAACCCCTGGTGTGGCCTCTGTGTACGTCAACCTGGTTGACATGTAAGAGTTGATATACTTGTTCGTGGTGAGTGTCAACTAGCTGTTGTTTCTCTTGGGTTGTAGATTTGGTACGTTTCCTCGTGCGAACCAGTATAACCAGCTAGATTCAGACTCTTGATATGTAGCTTCAGGCTTAGGTGTATTGGTCTGTAAACAATCTACAGTTCTTGTTTGGACTGAAGTGGGTTCTTGGACTGATGAGAGTGGATGTGTTGGTAGTCTGATTTTTAGTGAGATCAGTTAAGGAATCGGTTGGGTAGTGGTTGGGGCTAATGATGTAGGGGTTGAGGTGATTGTTGGTTTTGATTCTGGCTCGGGCTTTATGGCTCATTTAGGAAATCAAATGATGATGAGGTGTTGTCAGAATTTAGAATAATTAGTTCAGGTTATGCCTGACGACCCACATATGGCACTAAAGTAAGGGTTTCCTCAACTCCCTGTTCTTCTGAACCTTCTCCCTCTATGGTCGTATCCTAAGGCTCTGTCCGGGGACGCTTCTCCCCCTCAAGATGATCAGGGTCATCCTGATCATCATGTTTACGTTTGAGAGCAGCAGCCTGAGGGTAACACATAATATGAAGATCAATCACCTCAGATTCCAGTCTATCCATCCGTATATTTAAATCTTTCTCCACCGGTAAAATAAGTCGCTGCATATTGTCTATTAAGACAGTGAAAATGGCAGCTGTAGTGGCTAGTCGTTCTTGAAGTTCATGGATAGCTGCAGTTGCTTGGACTGTAGCGGTTCCTGGTGGCAACTCCAGAGTTGCAACATATTTTACCTTTTGTATAGAGAGAAGGGAGGAGTGTTGTTCCTCAGTGGTCTCCATGATGACTGCCAGGTCAACTCGGATAACCAAGTCTGTTTCACGCAGAGCTGCTTGTAGCATCTTAGGAGTAATCACAGGATGACCAGACATAGAGGGCTGTGACGTAACAATGTCTGGATTTCCATCCATCATCTCCGCTGCCCCAGGTGGGGAGTCGGATCCGGATGTTACGGAGGACGTCCCGTAGTAAGTGCAGTGTGTTATGGGGTGAGGGAGGAGTTGTGGTCAAATGAGGGTCGGTCACCAGGGGCAGCATGTGTCCTGATTCAACATCTCCCCCCTCCGAGTAAGGGGGGATGACATTTGTGCAGAATCCCCGTGGTATAAAAGAAAACCCCTGTTGAGAGGAGCTTGAGTGGCTATGGGTGTCAAGCGACTACTGAACTAATAGCCTTATCATGACTTGTCCGGCTCAAGGTCTGGGGTTCACTCTCAGCAAGCCCCCCCCCCCCCCACAATACCCTCATCTATCTCTCACAGTAGGTCAGAGATGCTTTGTTCGGAGTCCCCCATATATGCCTCTTCCCCAGCTCCCTCCCTAGCCACACTCACCTCCCTCATATCGATCCCCAACTAATATTAAGCCCCCAACTCCCTCATCCTCACTCCGCTCTTCCTCACTAACAGAAGGGGTAGGCTCAGTCGCATCTGACTACTTCTATATACACTCCCAGAACGTAAACCCTCACACTCTCTTCTTAGTATAGAATTGAAAGTGGGATGTCCATAAAAGGTATCCGAGGGAGTTCCCTCGAGAGTTTGAACCTGGACAGAGCCACAGTCTTGTAGACGTCCACTACGGGTCTCTCATGTATGTCATCATCTTGGTCCATTACGAATTGTATGATTAGATGTCGCTGGAAGGGTATGGATATTTTCGTATTTTGTACCCTTGTCTTTGACCACCCGCCTATGTTCATCAGAAATGAATCTAGCGTAGTCAAAATGGTGGTCATAGGCGAAAGCAACGAATGAGGAGAGCACGTGTATGCTCACTGAGTCATGATCTAAATGCTTCCCGGTGAAGCAGAGGATCAGGATGTCAAAAAATACCCTCTTGTGGGATTGGAGGTTTTTCGTTTTGAAATCTGACAGCTTAGAGAGTGTGTTGTCATATCCCAGGGGTTGGACTCCTTGGAGGACTTTTTCAGGTTTACAAATTGGGTCAAAGGCGTGATTATTGTAGGAAAAGTTTTTGGTGGGTAGGCGGAGAATGTGGCGGATGGCTTCAACGGTTAAGCGGATGGGGACGGAGTCAATTTTGGTGGTGAAGTCAGGGATTGCCTCATCTATATATTTCAGATGGTACCAAAACTGTTGATGATAGATGGATGGAACAAAGATGGCTGTGGTGTGGGAGTAAAATATGGGGTGGTCTTTGAGGATATCAAAACTGAAATCCTCGGTTTCTTGGCAGAGGGTGTCTAAGTCTCGCTGCTAATTGTGGGGTGCAAACTCTGTAAATAGAGCTGGGTTTAGAAGTACGGACTCTGGTAGCTATTGGTTGTGTGGGATTGGTGGGTGGGGAATGGTAATAGTTAGAATTTGAGTTGCCTCCATTTGTTCTGTAAGAAATACACTATGGTCAATCCATACAGACGCAAAGAAAATATATCATTGAGACATAGTCTAGAGCAGGTATGATATAGAATGTATGTATTTTGTTTAAAGCATTGGGTTTTTTGTCAGTAGTAGAAGAGTATTATTGATAAAAATCCAAAGTCGATCGTTGAGAGACCAACGTTAGAATACATCAATTCACTCAAAGACCTACTACAAGTGTTGAACTTTGCTTCTGTTCCGAACTTCGGATGAAAGAACATGAAACAACACTTCGAAAAATTTTAATAGGATCCAAACTTCGGATGGACCGACATCCGAAGTTCTAAATGGGTCCAAAGATGGATACTTAGACAAACATAGGAAAACACATAAAGTAAGTGGTCCGAAGTTCTGATGGTTCAAAGTTCGGATGAACCCACATCCAAAGTTCGGATTAGGTCCAACATAGAACACTTAGAAAAACTCACAAATAATACACATATAATAGTTGGTCCAAATTTCGGATGGATACACATCCGAAGTTCAGATGTGGTCCTACCCATGACACTTACGAAAGAAGATTGCAGTTGTATGTTAACTGGTCGAAACTTCGGATGGTCCGAAGTTCGGATGGACTTCCATTCGAAGTTCGGATGAAGTCCTTGTATGAATATGCAAGTGTAAGTGTGTCTGTGTGATGGAACTTTGGATGAGGCATCCGAAGTTCGTGTCCATGCGAAACTTCGGAAGGATACGAAGTTACACTTAGTAGATATGCAATAAATGTTAGCAGTTAATGTTCATCATGCACATGCATACGTCTACGGTGAATATACATAAAATTGGCTCTAAAAACATATCCTAAGTTAAAAGTTAAAGAAGAACAGAATTAAAACTAACAAAAACAATTAAATGTAGCTAACCTAAAAATGATTTAAAAAAAATCTGAAGCAAAAACCCTTAAAATTCTGTAATATTGAAAAATTCATATTTGTATGTTAATGAATGAAATAAAGGTGTAGAAAGGTGACCAGATGTGCGATTAGGTAGAAAAAGCAAGAATCCTCGTGAAAAATGCTTGAAAAAGAGGTGTTTGTGTGATTTTTGGCGTAAAATGGCGGTCGGGAGAGTAGCAGTTGTGGACAAGAGGCTTAGGGAAGAAGACTAAAAAAGTCAAATGTGAGACCGACCTGCCCTTTTATAGAGAAAAAGTGGGCCGCATTTTGGGCTAAACTCCACATGCACATCAGTTATTAAAAAACGGGCTTAAACCCAAACCGATAAACAACTAAATGAATAAAAAATAAGATAAAATGAAAATAAATAATAAAATAACATGATATAAAATAAGATAAGAGATAAAAAAGATAATAAAAATAAACTTGCAACAAATAAAATCTTTTTGTTATTTTTAGTAAATTTTTAACCTAAAATTAAAAGGAACAGTAATTAAAATAACGAAAAATCATTTTGTAACAAATGAAATGAGATAGAAAAGTAAAATAAAATCTTTTTGCGTTTTTCAAGGTTCTCAAAATAAAAACAAATCAAACTTTTTTTGTAATTTTCTGATTTAGCAAAAGTTGAAATTAAGACATAAATAAATAATACACTTGAAATAAAATTAAAACAAAATGAAGATTCTTCCTTTCTCCCCCTACAAGTGTGCACACTTAAAAAAATTAACACGTTATGCAAACTTGTATCGAAAGAAATATTCCCCCTCAAATGAATAGTTATCTTATTATGTAGAAACCCAAAACCCCGATAAAGTGAAGAAAGCTCAACAAACCTGTATGTATTTAAGTTCCCTCTCAGGATGAACATTACACATAACATTTATCACTTTCACCAATATAAAAGACTATCATAGATAAATGAACACAGAAAAGAATTTTGTGACACGTCCCTTGAATTAAACTAACAGATATTTTCTAAATAAATAAGTTTCAGTTATGAGGATGACATGAAAAAAATTATTTAAGATATATTTGAGAATTAACTAAAGGGCGCAACATGCCAGTATGAGATACTAAGAACCGGAAACGAGGTTCTTCTAAAGCTTTTGTAATATATCAGCCAGTTGAAACTCCGTCCCTACAAAATATAATTCTATTGTCCCTTAAAATACATGGTCTTTAATAAAGTGATACCTGATGTCTATGTGCTTTGTTAATATATCAGCCATTTGAAACTCCGTGCCTACAAAATATAATTCTATTGTCCCTTAATCTACATGGTCTTTAATAAAGTGATACCTGATGTCTATGTGCTTTGTTCTTGAGTGTTGTACGGGATTGCAAGAAATAGCAATAGCACTTCGTGAATCACAGTGGATTAGGGATGTTAATGAATAAGAATCCATACTCGCGTAATTGTGTCCTCATCCACAGTACCTGGGAGCAGCAGCTTGCAGGTGCTACGTACTCAGCCTCAGTTGTGGATGTGGAAACATAGTTTTGCTTTTTGAAAGACCAACTCACTAGTCTATCACCCAAGAACTTTATTCCACCAAATGTGCTTTTTTAATCTACGTGAAAACCTGCAAACTCTGCATCGGAAAAGGCAGTAAAATCGAAATTGGTTCCCATTGGATTCCATAGACCAAGCTTGGGTGAACCCTTAAGTTAACGAAAAATGTGTTTGACCGCAGTAAGATGTGATTCTTTAGGGTCGGCGTGAAAGCGAGCACAAAGATATGTGGAAAACATTATATCCAGTCTACTGGTCGTAAGATAAAGTAAAGAAAAAATCATCTGACTGTAAGTTGTTCCATAGACACTTTTCTCATAAGGTTCAGTGTCTAACATACAATTTGAAGCTTTGGGAGTTGTGATACCCGTGCAAGAGTCTATTTTGTACTTCTTGAGAACATCATGGGTATATTTCGACTGGTTCACAAAAATCTCATACTCAAGTTGTTTCACTTGTAATCCAAGGAAAAATTTCATTTCCCCCATCATACTCATCTCACACCTGGACTCCATGAGGTTTGCAATTTCTTTACAAAACTTAGGGTCAGTAGATCCAAATATAATATCATCCACATAAATTTGGACTAACATTATATGTGGGCCTTCCCGTTTAGTGAACAAAGTTGTGTCCACCACACCTTTACTGAATCTGGATGTAGTAAGGAAGTTTAAGAGGCTATCATACCAAGCCCGAGGTGCTTGTTTTAAACCATAGAGGGCTTTATGTAGCACATAAACATGGTTTGATTTGTGTGCATTAATAAATCCTTGTGGTTGTTCAACGTACACCTCAACATTAAGTTCACTGTTTAAGAAAAAAGTCTTGACGTCCATTTTGTAGACTTTGAATTCCTTGTGTGTAGCAAACGCCAAGAAGATTTGGATGGCTTCGATCCGTGCAACCGGAGCAAAGGTCTCGTCATAATCTATGCCTTCTTGTTGTCGATGACCTTTAGTGACTAGCCTTGCCATGTTCCTCGCTAGATTCTGTTTTCATCTCATTTGTCCTTAAAGACCCATTTAGTCCTGATGATTGTGCGGCCTTTAGGCTTGGTAACTAACTGTCATACCTTTAGTTGTTCAAACTGGTTGAGCTCTTCTTGCATAGCTACAATCCAATCAGGGTCTTTCAAAGCTTCATCCACACAAGAAAGCTATATCATACTAAGGAATGATGCAAAGACATTCATTAGCAGATGCCTTTCAAGTTTGACCACCGGTTATCAGATCACCAATGATTTGTTCGATTGGGTGATCTCGAGTCCATCTATTTTCGTGTGGGAGAGGTGAACTTGAAGGCAACTCATTGGTTAGCATGGGAATGGTTGAAGTGTTTTGTTTGATAGTTTCAAGTGAAGGTACCACTAGTCTCGATTTAGATTCGGTTGGTTCTTCTAACGGGATAATATTTGATACGATATGGGAGGGTATGATTGAAGTAGACTCATCAGTTGTTGTATTTGTGGAATTTGATTGTAATGAAGATGGTAAAGGTGATGAATGAGGTAATGGTGATTAAGAAGGTAGAACTGTTCAATCTGAAGAACTTGTATTCTCTACCGGAGCTGTAACAGAAGAAGAATTTACATTATAACTGAAAAATTCAACATAAAAATGATCAAATAAGTTTATTGAGTAAGAAGAGGAAAAAGAAGTTAAGGTAGTAGAATCTTTAGGCATAGGATTAATGCGTGGTATCGATTAATCAACTCTAGGAGCCAGTTCAGCCACTTCATCAAATGTGATATTCACACTCTCGATGACTATTTTGGTACGAGTGTTGTAGATGTGATATGCCTTTGAATTGGATGAATATCCAAAAAATTTGCCTCGTCCGCCTTCTCGTTGAACTTCTCAAGGTTATCTTTATCGTTCAACACGTAGCACCTGCAACCAAAAACTCGTAAGTATTTGATATAAGGAACTTTATTTAGGTAAAGCTGATAAGGGGCTCCATTAAAGTGCTTATGTATGATAGAATGGTTCTATGTGTAGCATGCAGTTGAGACAAATTCGGCCCACAAGAATAGGGGTAGCTTCGAGTAGTTGATCATGGTACGAGTAGCCTCTACAAGGGTTTGTTTTCGTCTTTCAACTATTCCATTTTGTTGAGGTGTTCGAGCAGCCTAGAAATGATGGTGGATGCATTTGGATCGAAGGAAGCCCTCAACTACTGAATCCTTGAACTCTGTGTCATTGTCTGATCTGATTGATTGTACTGACAATTGTTGTTGGGTTTCGACGCTCTTAATAAAGTCAATAATTTCTTGAGCAGTCTCGTCCTTCGACCGCAGGAACCGAACCCAGGTATATTGTGAGTAATCATCCACGATAATTAACACATAGATTTTACCATTAATGCTTTGTGTATGCATAGGTACGCATAAGTCCATGTGTAGCAGCTTCAGTATTCTCTTCGTAGATTGTTTGGGTTTTGGTAGCGTAATTCCGGGAGACCCTTTACCAGATGCTTTGACGCAAACTTGTTCATGTTATCGAAACTCAGATGGGATAGCCGTGTACGCCATAGCCACAAGTCATTTGAGGACGCTTTGGACAATAGGCATTTACTATGTTTTACTCGTAGCTTGGCAACATCGAAGGTGTAGAGGTTTGAGTTACGGAAACCAGATAAAATTTCTTTTCCATCATCGCTCTTAACACTACAACTTTTGGCCCTAAAAGTCACTTCCAGGCCTTTGTCACACAGTTGTCCTATGCTAAACAAGTTACGAGAAAAACCTTCTACATATTCGACGTCCTTGATGACTAGGTTGTTTAGGACTAAATCGACATACCGTTTGATCTTAGCATGGTGGTGATTCCAAATTCTAACTGTTCCGCAATATTGATCCACTACATTGGTTAGTAACTCTTTTCTCCCAGTCATGTGTTTTGAGCAACCCAAATCCATATACCAAACTGATTTCCCCTAGCAGTTGAATTATGTTAGGGAACATACATAAGACATTATAGATAGATTTGACAAATGGGAAATAAATCCATAACGGTAATCTTAAAATGACATGCAAACCGTGTTCTGAACCAATGTGTTCAGAATACATGTCGGGTTAGGTATAGGTCTTGAATTGAGTGCACAGGAGCCAAACACATTTTGTCTCGGTTCTATACGAAGTTGCACAAATTCCTTTTTCACTGAAGAAAGGGTTCTAGTCCGTTTTAACGAGAAGCCTTTTCATTAAGTTACGGGTCTTAATCTGAAGTAACCGAGAACCATCTGCATCAAAACACAATACTTTGGGTACCCATTGGAGAATGGGTCCTTGTTAGGAGTTTCAGATATTATATTGACAGATTAGGAACCCATATTGCATTTATGTGTGGACCCAATGTAGAACCTTTTGGACCCATTTGAATGTGGGGCCAACTAGCTTTGAAACCTTAGGCGATGAAATCGCCTTTAATTTGGGAGTTTTTACATTTTTCTTTGGTTTGGTCTTAGGTAGATTGCATGCTTTGTTTTTAGAAGCGGCCGATGATGTATTGTTTTTAGTTTTCTTTTTCTGAACTCGTTTCTCAGGATATTGAACATATTTATTCATTTCAGGCACTTGACATCTGAAACGAGTAGGGTATAAGTAAATATTTCAGAAAATGAATATTTCAAACGAGCCTTAGAATTCATTGCAGAACATTCATTATCTTTCGGAGTTCCATTCATCCTATCAAATGAAACAAAGCTAGATGGCATAACAGCCTTCTTGACAAAGAAACTTGAAAAATCTTGCATGGTTGTTTTGGGACCCTCTTTACATGATCTGTAGAAACAAAATGAGAAAAGTCGGTATGTTTGGAAAACTTAGATTGAGAGGAAGTTCCTTGGCGAGTGAGTTTCTTTGAGGACTTTGATTTACTTTTGGCCTGTTTGGAAACCTTCGATTTTGAAGAATTTGAGCATTGACCTTTCCAAATATTTAAAGGAACCTCAATTTTGGTTTTACCCTTGTCAGACGGTTTATTTAGGACATTAGCAGGAGGAGAGGTTTTTAAAACTTTACGTAAGATTTTAACTTTTCGGAAACAGTGTAAACCGTTCTTTATAAGGATTTAATTTTATACTTTGTTCAAATAATTCTTTTTCAAAAGTTTCTTCACTTGTAAGAAGGACTTCTTGACTGCCAGAGGCCTTCTCATGAGTAATCCTTAATTCCTGTACTAAAACTTTAATTTTCAATTAAAGAACAGTGGTAGAAACGTAAGGATGAGGATTTGATTTAACGGGTTTAGCTTTCATTTCTGCCGATAAATAGTCATTGAAGAAGTCATCCTCAAGAGTGGGTTCTCTGTAAGGATAACTGTTTTTTTGGCTTTTCATAAGCAAAAGGAATTTGCTTGTTTTGTTTTTCATTCTTCTTTTCCTCCTCCTGGATCAAGACTTCTTCTATTGAGTGATGAAAAAAGGCCTGATACCCACGTCCCATATATCTTCTATCAAATAACATTGGTAATACCGATTGAGCCTTTTTCGAAAACTTAGGATTTGTATGAAAGACCTTAAATTTGATCTAGAGTCTTACCATTAGGTCCCAGTGAGCAATGCGGTATTGTAACACCCCACTATTGAGATATATTACGTGGATTTTATCTATAATTATATTATTAATATTGTGTTCGGCCAACGGTATGGCATTTAATGGAACTAACACGTGTCATGGTCAGGTACACGTGTCATCAGGTTCTAATATTAGTGGATTATTCATAATTATTGATTCACGAGATTAAATGGGAAGTATTGATATTAAATGTGAATTTTCGATAACCGGACCGGGTATCGGTTACGAACCCGCGATATACTGAAAACCTATACATGTGTGTTGCCTTGCTTCTTCCTTTCATTCCAAAACATGACCAAAGTGTGTGTGTGTGTGTGTGTGTGTGTGTGTGTGTGTGTGTGTGTGTGTGTGTATATAGTTGGGGTGCTGCTGGAGTTCATATTCAGGGCTGTAATTGAATCAATTTGCTGGAATTTATCAATCTCCAAGTGGTGTTCTTCAAATGTTCAAGGTGAGCAATCCTTGATTTGATCCTGTTTTATTGTGTTAATTGTTGTAAAACCTTGGGAATTGTTAGCATACTGTACTGGAAGTGTTTTGGTGTAACATCCATGAGCTTATACTGCTGAAATCGAGTTGTGGGGATGAAATTCCCCCTGGACAGAACAGAACCAGGAGCAGGGGACCTGCAACTCACCGCAATTACAGTCACGATGGGTTGAGCGCGGCCGCGATGAGTAGTGCGGGGTCGAGTACCGGTTAGAGTTCATGTGGACGACCCGCGATTATAGCGCGCCTGCGATGATGTCAGCGCGATCGCACTCAATCAACTCTTTTGGGTCAGACTAGGCTTTTGGGCCGCGAGGGCTATTTGGGGTACATTTTAGAGTCAATCAGTTGTGTTAATGAATACTGTGTGTTCAAGGTTTATCTATTTGGACTTGGGTTAATCCGTTGGGATCTGTTGTATGTTCAGGGATGAGCTCATTTCGAGTCAAGCCAGAAAGTGATTACCGGGGGGTGTGAGAGTCAGTTGCTGTGATCCAGGTGAGTACACGAGTATTTTCAAAGTGCACGCCTTCCTTACGAGTCTTTAACTGTTTATATGAGATATATACTTGTGATATGAGAAGGGGAAGCTGCACCTCAGGTATGAACTACCTCTCTTATAATTGTGATAAATGTGTATGAATTGAGATAGAGTGAGAGTATGAGTGAGATCCACCCGAGTTGTCCATGATGGGTTATCGTGGAGGCTGGGGTTCGCAATGGGTTATCGCGGGAGGTGATATTCACGATGGGTTATCGCGAGAGCTGATATCCGCGATGGGTATTCGCGGGGGCCGATGACTGTTGATGGGTTATCGTGGAGGCCGCAGTCCGCGATGGATTATCGCGTGGACTGATATTTGCGATGTGTTATCGTGTGGGCTGAGTAGCCCCACCTAGCCCTGTGTGGGGTTACCATATATATGGCAGAGTTATAGCCAGGTCACTCTTGTGCTTTATTATGTGGCTAACAGTTGTTGTGTGTGGCATGTTAGCAGTGTGGAGGGTTCCCCACCAGAGATGGGATTCCAAGTGTGATTGTGGGAAGACGTCCTCACCAGAGATGTGATTCTCAATGTTGTTAGATCTCATGCTCCGTGATGGAGGTACTAGAGATGAGAGCAATGTGCATAGACGACAGCTGAGTTACATAATTTGCCCTGTGTTATGTGTTGTGTGTTGGTGTTATGTGTTGTGTGTTGGTGTATGTGTTATATTGTTGAGTCTAACCCTTGTGTACTCACGAGCTTTGAAGCTTACGTATTCGAGTCTAAATGTGTGTCTCAGGGGGTCAGAGATCGGGTTAGCAGTGAGGGACTGATGTGTAACAATCGGCACAAAATCAGGTTCGCATTAACAAACTTACATAACTTTAATTATGCAAGACTGAAACAATTCATTAAACTAGTGTATTTCATAAGTATTTACAAAATTACATAAAAAGAAAAATACAAGAATACATTCTAAACACTTTTATAAATAAAATGAATATACCTCATTAATGCACCTACATGGCCGGCCAAGGGAGGTACCATTCATAGACTTTGACTTCAATATTATAAAGAAAAACTCATGCACAATCACCATCACATCTTCTTCACCATCTTCTTTCATTTCAACCAACATTGCACTCCACCTCCACTTTGCAATACCAAAATTTATCTATAAATAGAGGGTTCACTTCTCCTTTCATTCACACCTCAAAAACACAAAAAGCTCTCTTCTTTCTCCCTTGTAAAATCTGGCCAAAGGAAGCAACACAAAGCCAAAGTTGCAACTTTTATTTCTTCAAATTTTTCAAGAAAGTTTTGTGCAACAACGTTCAAGAACACTTCCTTCTACTTATTTGCATACTCTTAGTTCATCAAAGTAATTAAATACAACCTTATTACTTCTTATATTTATTTTAGTATAATTCTTGCATGATATATATAATCACCAATAACAACAAGTTTCACTAAAAGTCAAGTTTATAAACAACTAGTTTTTGTTTTAAAGTTTGTTTCTTCAAATGTTTATAAATATATAAAAACATAATCTAAGCATGAATATTATGAAAACAAGTATACAAATGTGTTTCGTAACCTTTTATAGATGTGGTTTTCGAATAAACAACGAGAATCACAAGTTGTTTCAAGGATATGAAATTCGGATTTTTCGGCAGAAATACTATATCAACTTTGAAAAATCATAACTAATTCAAAACTTAACAAAATGAATTTATTCTTGTTTCAGAAATTAGATCTATGTCTTAACAAAATATCTGGAGGTTTTCATAATTTAATTTTGAGTTTTGAACCCCCAAATACTGTTTGGGAACCAAAAGGTCTAACAGCTTAAATATTGCCAACATATGGTTTTTAACGAGCCGTTTCCCTAACCAAAATACCTCAAAAAATGACTGTTCTTACCTTGAAGAATTCCTTGTATATAGTATTTTTATGACTATGAATATCAAAGGCCAAGTCATTTTGGAGCTTGGTCAAAAACAGCCACAAAGTAGGCCGAAAAACCACAACAAAACCTGGAAAAATCCTTATACTTGAACTTTTAAATGGGTTTTATTTATGGACTTGTTAAGTTGAGTGATTTAAAACATAATAACTCTCATACATGCATATTATCTTTTATGGGAGTTATGAAGTTCCTCACATCGTTTAGGACTCCGTTAAACACATCAAGCTTCATCACAAGTCAACAACATAATCTCCGTCTTTACGCACATTTTGCCATCACTTTTACGGTGAGTTTTCATTGCCCCATTTTTAATTGTTCGTATTATTTTGGGGTGAGAATACATGTTCAACTTTTTATTTTATATGGACACTAGTACTTGAATCATTTTTTGTATTACATAAGATTGTCACTTCACCATCGCCCTCAATCATGAACCGTTAAAAACTACGTAAACGTGAATATTGTGGATAGATCTATTTGGGTTGACGCCCCCATCCGGTTAGGTCACACCAATTGTAAACAGATGCATAATTATTTAACATTTCTTGGTATTATGGTGTTGGATACCACATAGGGCACTCAAGAGTTAAGTTTTGGGTTCATGAGGCTTATGGTAATACTTAAACCATATGATTCGCTTTTGTTTTACGACTCACTGAAATCTTGTGTTTTCCATACAATGTCATACTTATCGAGTAAACCTATGAGCTCACCAACTTTATGTTGATGTATTTAGCCTGTTTTTCTCAGGACCTTAAGGGCTACTTTTTCCGCATCTATGGCTAATGGTCAAGATTTTACAAGCTTTTTAGAGTCACGAGGCATTTCAAACTTGGTGTTGGGTACAAATTTAAATAGATACGAAAACAATTTTATTGTAAAAATTCAGGGTTTGTTTTGTAAATATACAATACTTGTTATTGTATATAAATACTAGAAGTGGTACTGTTTGTTGGTACGATTTTAGAAATCAAGGAGAGATACGGAATGTAGGTAATCGAGAAGAATTGTCAAGCAAGAAACTAAACTCTCAATGTAATATTATTCTCTCATATTAATGAAATCATTTAGTAGATTGTGATCTTGTTTGTTGTTCATTATTGTTTAATGTTGAATTGGATTGCTGAATATTGAAACTATCAATTGGTATCAGAGACAAATATGGCAAGAATTGAGTGAATTTGAATCTGAAAGTTTTTTTTCGAACTTTCTTCATCGAAGAAGTTGAAAATTTTGAGAATCTCGTTTGGATTTTGATTCTGTGGATGAAATGATTTGAAATTTGGACCGAGTGTATCGTTTTCAAAGACGAATCAATTGAGATAAGTTTTGGATTCTTAATTCCAAACACACAGAAAGTAATTTGGAATTTTATCTTTTTGGAAAAAGTCGTGTTCTTCATGATTTTGTACAAAATTGAGTGTTTGATCTGAAATTTGCCAAAAACACTTTACAAAAAGTGTTTATGTGTGAAAAACACATCTTCATTGTTAATTTCATATCAATTATTGAATTTTTGTTGAAAAAGGTTGAATTTGAACTTGGTTTTATAATTTTCTGTTAAAAACTCGGTCAAAGGTGTTCATCGAGTTTTACAAAGAAGTATCCGAGTTTGATCTAAGTGCTAATCGAGTTTGATTAAGGTTTGACCGAGTTTGATCAAGCTTTGACTGAGTTTTGTCAAGCGTTGATCGAATTTTGTCAAGTGTTGATCGAGTTTGATCAAGTTATACTCGAGTTTGATCACTTGTTGATCGAGTTTGATGAAGTTACACTCGAGTTTGATCACTTGTTGATCGAGTTTGATCAAGTTATACCCGAGTTTGATGATAGTGTCAACCGAGTTTGACATAGAGTCATTCGAGTTTCATAAGGCTTCATTCGAGATTGATCCTTCTTAATTCGAGTTTAATCATTCAACATTCGAGTTTGGTTACTCATTTTTCGAGTTTGACTCTTCAAGAATCGAGTTTGATTCTTTATCATTCGAGTTTGGTTCTTTTATCATTCGAGTTTGACTGTATAACCTTAGCTGCTTAAATTGGTCATAACTTTTTACTGGAACATCGTTAAAAGGCCTACCATACTCCAAAACGAAGCTTGAACTGACATCTACCATTTCTAGAATAAGAAAAGCTGGTTCGGGCAATTTTCGAGGGCTAATTCGACTCCAGAAAAAAGTTACAGGTATTTTTCTACAGAAAAACTGAAATTTCAACATCAAAAAGTCATTTCAAAGCTAATTTTCAAACAAATTATCATTCACAGATACATCTTTCAGTGTTCAATGAGTTTCATCAAATATCACTCATCGAAAGTCTATAAAAGATTTTGGAAATTCAATATCAACAATTCACAATGGCAAATGAACTTCTTTCAAAGTCTAAGCTGATTCCTAAACTTACTGAATCTGAAAAGATTCCTAAGAATAATTATGACATTCTTGTTCAGTTGAATACATATAAAGATTTTACTCTACATGATGTATGAAGACTGAAAGAAGAAATTTTAGGTTTACAAGAAAAATAAAAAGATTTGAATTTTGAGAATAATGCTCTTATATTGAGAATTTCTGAAGTAACAAAAGAACTTGATGAGTCTAAACAAGAGAATATTCAGACTGCAACTCAGTTATAATATCTTTTGCCTGAAAGATCTGAGTTGTACAAGAAAGTTAAAGATCTTGAAGAAACACTTTCTAAGACAAATCACTCTGATCAAAGTTTTGTTACAAACAATTCTGAAGAGTTTTTTTGCTCTTGAAAAGGAGTTGTCTTTAACCAAAGAATTACTTGAGAAGGAAAGAAATGAGTTCTTAATTAAAGAACAAGATTTCAAAGCAAAATCTAAATTGTTTGAAGATGAAAGAAAGGTGTTCTTAATTAAAACAAAAATCTTTTAAAACTGATTTCCAATCATTTGATAATGACATAAATTCTTATTTGGTCATTATCAACGGATTAGAAGATCAAATGTTTCATCTTACTAAATAACTTAACGATTCCCCTTTTTTAAAAGAATCAGAGGTTAAGATTTCTTCAGTTTCTTTAGAACCTAAAGTTGATCAATCTGATTTATCTTATGAAAGTGAAAAGAATCTAACTAAAACTCCTAAGTTTGATTCATCTTCAATTCTTAAACTTAAGTATCTGTTAAAGATACACAAAGGCAAAGATAAAAAAACTAAAAAACTTCTGGTCAAGATTTACACTGGCGAATCTTCAAAGTCAAATTTTTCAAAAGTTTCTAAAAATACTGGTTATTCTAATCAGAAAACATCTTCACAGAAAAATACCAAGTATTATCAGAAACAGGCTAGCACCAAACAGTTTTTCAAAAAGAAGAGTGTGCAAAATTATGATTGTTCAAGCTCAAGTTTCTTTCGTTATTCAGATATTCAATTTCATAATACTAAAAGAAATTTACTTTCTGAATTTGAGAGAGAAGAAAAGAGATATAATCTGCATTGGGTACATAAACCAAAGTACCAGTGGGTACCAAAACCCGTTTTGAAATGGGTACCCAAGAGTGCTAACAAGTCTAGATCCAAATCTGTTTGGATATGAAAGACATCTTCAGTCTGGACCCAAATCTGTTTGGATATGAAAGACATCTTGAATTTAATTCTAAAAAGTGAGCCGGAGGGAGCTTAGTTGAAAAATGTTGAGAGTTGAGAGTTGAGAAAGGATTTGAAGAAAAGATAATCCTACCTACACTGTGACTGCTGGGTAAACCACATAATCTATCAAGCCCTAGGAGACTTGATATTGAAAAAGACGTCATGGACCCAGTGACGCTTGCAATTAACCCCATCAACTACTTAGTTATCTCTCAAAAGATTTCTGTTTCAATAATCACGGATATATAGCACATTTCTATCAATATATCATTTGGATATTATTGATATTGAAACAAGGAAGACATTTGCTCCGGTCTCCGACTTCATTTGATGCACATTGTGTCTAGAGCTGATAAAATACACTTTTAGGACACATCGAGTCTAACAGTCTGCGTGACTATAAAATGCTAGTCTAAAGTGACTAAGTCGGAACAAATAAGAGTGATTCTTTCATTATAAAGGATTTCACGATGACTATTTAAAAATCCTACCAGTGTTAACATCACGCCAGCGCTGAAAGTAGGTCACATAGATAATGTCTATTGTGTAAACAGGACTCCTATGTGGACCTGGACTCTGTTACTTAATAATGAATTTGTTTCATTTCTCTCAAAGTTGAAAAGCTTTGTTTGTTTTTGTAAAGAGAGATTATAAATTTAAGGGGCAATGTTATATTTGTTCAGTATAGGGGGAGAGGATATCAGTTTGTGGGGGAGAGACACATCTTGTAATATTTCTGCGGTGTAATTGCTGTTGTATTTCTGCTGTTGTAAATTCACTGCATCATCGTCTTTGAAGATTCTGCATGATGTTCATATTTATTATGATCATCATGAGGGGGAGAAAAGTTGAATTTCAGAGACATCTACTTAATAATTTGAAAACATTGGCAATAACTACTGAAGTCAATTGCAACAACGGTTCAAGACAATTGAGACAACTGCAGAAGATTTAAAGATGAAAGATGATAAAGTTGTCTATGTTTGATCAAGGGAGAAAAATGAAAACTGTTCATGATTCAAGGGGAGAGTTTGCTCATAAGAAAATAGAAGATCAGAGAAGAATAGATATGAGGATCAAAGAGAGACAAAGAAGTTCATAGATCAAAGAGAAGAAAAGAGAAAAAGGATTGAAATACCTGATTTGAACTTTAATTGAAAAAACTGTTTTCATCTCTAAGGAGGATATTGTTGGGTACAAATATAAATAGAGATGTAAACAACTTTATTGTAAAAATTCAGGGTTTGTTTTGTAAATATACAATACTTGTTATTGTATATAAATACTAGAAGTTGTACTGTTTGTTGGTACGGTTTTAGAACTCAAGGAGAGATACGGATTGCATGTAACTGAGAAGAATTGTCAAGCAAGAAACTAAACTGTCAATGTAATATTTTTCTCTCATATTAATGAAATCAATCAGTAGATTGTGATATTGTTTGTTGTTCATTATTGTTTAATGTTGAATTTGATTGTTGAATATTGATACTATCACTTGGAGATTTATTTGCATAACTAGATTTATTTTTTTCATGTACTTTAATATCCATTATTCGTGAACTCATTTAATTCATGATAGTAAAACACTATTTTATCATTGATGTATTGCGAAAACGTCCCATTTAGAGGTCGTTTATTATGATTGTGACTTTGTTTCCGCGATGTCACGCCTCGTTGCCAAGTGGGGTATCGGGGTGTGACAGATTGGTATCAGAGCCATGGTTATAGTGAACAAGGTTGCATTAGTACCCTAGACTATAACTGCTATAACTAAACTTTATTGATCCAAGAAAACTAAAACATTTTGCAAATAAGTAAAACAATTATAAAAGGACCCTAATTTCAGAAAATGTCAAACAAAACGATCATTATTCTCTCCGATTTTGAAGACGAGTATACCCCAATGGAACAAGGGGACATAAAGATCTTCCTTGAATCAGAAGACCCTTCTGAAAATGAAGATCCATCGGAGGAATAGCCAAAGGAGGAAGAAGAATCTTCCGACGGATGAGGAGAACCATCCGATGAAGATCCACCATCCCCGGTAGTCCCTTCATATATACCCTACCACCCCCCAAGTCCCCTCACACAAAGCATATTGTCCACATCCCAATGGCCCACTCATGAAGTTTACACCAAGGAAAAGGGTGATAATACCACGACGAATGTCTATCCCGGTCCCTGTTTCCCAGCCAAGCCCACCGTAACGACGATGGGTAAACGCGAGGCATTGGCGATGGATGTCGGACACCCTCCAGGAATGGAGGCAAGAGGAGGGAATCCCCTCCCATTTCGAGATCGGGGAACCGTCCTCCGAGCAGACACCACCCCTCACCCAAGAACCCGCCACCCAAACTATACCTCTGCCAGTGGCAAGGGCCGCAAGGCACGACCTTCAACTGAGGCAACTCAGTCAAGAGGTCGGAGATATGACGACACGACTTGAGGAGGAGCAAATGCAGAACACCAACATCTACTGGGCCAACCAACATGTACAATCAATCGATCAAGATGGAATAGAATGGAAGAACCGGAAACGTTTGGTGGATTGCGAGGCACACAACGCCGCACTAGCACAACGGCTCAACGCTCTGGAGCACGGGGAAACCCCCGAGACGTCTCACACCTAGTACCTCCCTTATTATTGTATTTGTAGTATTTGTACTTGCAACTTAGTGTATTTTCTAGTTAAGTTAAGGCTTGAAATTTTTCGGGGAAACCCCGACCCCGTGTTGTAAAAGGTTATGTATCAACAAATGTTTAATGAAAAATTAAGTTTATCTATAAACCTGTGTTGATGATAGTATGACTTTCTGCCATAGAAAAATTCAAACCCATAGACTTATCTTCTTACACCGTGTTAATTTTCTATGAACTTCAAGATCATGGCACCACGAAGGATGAACACCACGAACATCGAACAACTAGTAGCACGGTGAGTGGCTGATGTCATCGTTGCATATGAAAATAACTGAAATAATGATTCGATAAGCAGCGGAGTAGCTGGAGGGGTAGAAGACAACCCGAGGGGTTGTAGCATAAAAGGATTCCTAAGTTGCCAACCGAGGTACTATAATGGCACGGAAGGGGCAGTTGGCCTACCCACTGGTTTGAGAAACTGGAGTCTGTTTTCGGCGTTAGAAACTGTGCAAAAGACAACAAAGTGAAATTTGCCACCCACACTTTGCAAGATGGTGCTCTCACATGGTGGAACTCATATGTGCAGTCTGTCGGGATTGACACGGCATATCTACTCCCATGGACTAAGTTGAAAAGGATGATGACAGATTAATATTTCCCGAGAAGCGAGCTCCAAAAGATGGAGTCTGAGTTTCAGAATTTCACGATGAAAGGAACGGATATTGCTGGGTATACAAACTGTTTCCATGAGCTGAGCTTCCTATGCCCCGGAATGGTCCCTCCGGATTATATAAGGGTCGAGCGCTACATCTGGGGACTCTCCCCCCAGATCCAAGGAAATGTGACCACCTCTAACCCAACCACGATCCAAAACGTCATCCGTATGGCATAGACTTGATGGATCAAGTAGTACGTCAGGGGGCAGCGGTTGCAAAAACTAATGACCACAAGCGGAAATGGGAGGACCGCTCAGGAAAGAACTTCAGGAACCAGCAAAAGAAACAGGAGACAATCAAGGCCTACGTTTCTTGGTGTGAATCAAAGAAAAGCTACACTGGCAACAAACGCTTTTGCAGTAAGTGCAATTATCATCACAACGGCCAGTGTACAAATCTCTGTGGCAAGTGTAAGAGACAAGGTCATCTGACCAAGGCTTGTAGAGCTTCCAACCCTCCCCACCAACAACGGATCTCAGAAAGGGTGCTTTAAGTGTGGGGTTGCTGGGCATTTCAAGAAGGACTGCCCAAAATTGAAGAATGTCGGAGGAGCTCAGGGAAGAGCTTTTGTTATCGGAAGTGGGGAAGCAAGGCAGAATCCCGATGTGCTCACGGGTACGTTCCTTCTCAACAACACTTATGCTTTTATACTATTTGATACCAGTAATGATAGAGCTTTATATCCACTAAGTTTAGTAAGAAGATAAATGTCACTCTTACTCCTTTAAGTGCCCCGTATGCTATAGAGGTTGCTGACGGTAAGACACTGAAAACAAACAACATAATTTGAGGATGCTCCTTAGAACTTGTAGGTCAACTATTTGAGATAAATTTGTTGCCCGTCAAACTGGAGAGTTTTGACGTGGTTATTGGCATGGACTGGTTATCGAAAAACCATGCAAAAATCGTGTGCGATAAGAAGACAGTACACATATCCTTGGCGAACAAGAAGGTCCTAACTGTCCAAGGCGAACAAAGAAACACTAAAGTAAGCATCATCTCATGTATTAGGAACCTGAAGTGTCTGCAAACGGGTTTTCAAGCAATCCTAGTCCACATGACGGAGAAGGAGCCGAAGAAGAAGCGACTCGAAGATATTCCTATAGTTTGTGATTACCCCAACGTCTTTCCAGAAGACCTGCCTGGACTCCCACCATCAAGACAAGTCGAGTTCCAGATCGACTTAGTGCCAGGAGCGGCACCAGTGGCTCGAGCTCCGTACCATTTAGCCCCATCAGAGATGCAAAAATTGTCCAATCTGCTGCAGGAGCTTTTGGATAAAGGATTTATCATACCGAGTTCCTCACCCTGGAGAGCTCCGATTTTGTTTAAAAAGAAGATGGACGGAACTTTTAGAATGTGTATCGACTATCGGGAACTAAATAAGTTGACCATAAAGAACCGATACCCTCTCTCAAGGATCGATGACATATTTGACCAACTCCAAGGGTCAAGCTTCTATTCGAAAATTGATCTGAGGTCTGGTTATCACCAGGTCAGAGTTCGCAAGCAGGAAGTTCCAAAGACAGCTTTCAAAACCCGGTACGGCCATTATGAATTCCAATTGATGCCATTTGAAATGACCAATGCACCAGTCGTGTTCATGGACCTTATGAATCGGGTGTGCAAACCGTATTTGGACAAGTTTGTGATTGTCTTCATAGATGACATCTTAATCTATTAACGAAACAAGGAGGAGCATGAGCAGCACTTAAAGCTAATTTTGGAGTTGTTGGGGAAAGAACAACTATATACCAAACTTTCAAAGTGTGAATTTTGGCTAAGAGAAGTAAAATTCCTCGGTCATGTGAACAACAATAAAGGAATCCAAATTGACCCAATAAAAATCGAAGCCATCAAGAATTGGGCAACTCCTAGGACCCCCACGGAGATACGCCAATTCCTAGGTCTTGCTGGGTATTATAGTCGATTTATCGAAAACTTCTCAAACATCGTCGAATCTCTAAAAGAACTGACTTGAAAGGACATTAAGTATAATTGGGGTCATGACCAGGTGGCGGCATTTCAGATATTGAAACGCAAGTTGTGCAGTGCACCTATTTTATCCTTACCCGAAGGAAGTGAGAATTTTGTAGTTTACTGCGATGCTTCAAACAATGGTTTGAGTTGTGTGTTAATGCAGAAGGATAAGGTCATAGTCCACGCTTCACGACAACTAAAGTTTCATGAGGTCACTTACACAATGCATGACTTGGAACTAGGAGCAGTAGTTTTTGCCCTAAACATTTGGAGACATTACTTGTACGGTACGAAATGTACTGTATTCACGAATCATAAGAGTCTCCAACACATCTTGAACCAGAAAGAGTTGAATATGAGGCAGCGCCGTTGGATGGAATTTCTGAGTGACTACGACTGTGATATTCGTTATCACCCGGGAAAGCTAATGTGGTTGCATATGCTCTGAGCCGAAAGGAACGAGCTAAGCCATTAAGAGTACGAACCTTAGTCATTTTTTCAACCAAACCTTCCTTCTTTAATTCATGATGCGCAAGTGGAAGCTATTAAGAAGGAAAATATGGGGAATGAAGCCTTGAGAGGAATGGATAAACAGTTTGAGATAAGGGCTAATGGGAATCGATACTTCATAAATAGAGTCTCGTTACCCAGTTTTGGTGGAGTAAGAAAGTTGGTTGTGAATGAAGGACACAAATCAAGATACGATGTTCACCCCAGGTCCAATAAGATGTATCATGACCTCAAGGAGCTGTACTGGTGGCCTAACATGAAGGCTGGCATTGCCACATATGTCAGCAAGTGCTTAATATGCTCCAAAGTTTAGGCAGAACACAAGAAACCATCTGGGTTATTGCAGCAACCAGAGATTCCCTAATGGAAGTGGGAACGGATAACCATGGACTTCATAACGAAACTACCAAAGACATCAAGAGGGTACAATACCATTTGGGTAATAGTCGAATGCCTAACAAAGTCCATGCACTTATTACCGATTAAAATGACCGACAAGATGAATAAGCTAGCCCAAATTTACCTCAAGGAAGTAGTCTCTAGGCACGGAGTGCCTATCTCCATCATTACAGATAGAGATAGCAGATATACATCCAGATTTTGGTAGTCATTATAGCAAGCTTTGGGTACCAACTTAAACACGAGCACAACATATCACCCTCAGACTGATGGTCAGAGTGAGAGAACGATCCAAACCCTAGAGGATATGTTAAGAGCCTGTGTAATTGAATTCGGGAAGAGCTGGGATACTCATTTGCCTTTAGTGGAGTTCTCGTACAACAACAGCTATCACACGAGTCTTCAGGTTCCTCCATTTGAGGCACTATATGGACGAAAGTGTCGATCACCTATCTGTTTGGCCGAAGTCGGGGAAAGTCAAGTCACTGGCCCAGAAATCATACTGAGACCACCAAGAAGATAGTGCAGATACGCAATCGATTAAAAGCCGCTCGCGATCGTCAGAAAAGCTATGCAGATGTGAGGAGAAATTCTATGGAGTTCCTCGTTACATCGGGTCATTCAAAGACCTGAAGAGAATTGGTCCTGTAACCTATCAATTAGACCTACCACTAGAGCTTAACAGTGTGCACAACACCTTTTACGTGTCAAACCTGAAGAAGTGTTTGTCAGATGAAACACTTGTTGATGATAAACTTCGTTTTATCGAAGAGCCGGTAGAGATCATGGACCGTGAGGTGAAAAGATTGAAGCAAAGTCGCATTCCTATTGTCAAAGTCAGATGGATTTCCAAACATGGTCGAGAATTCACTTGGGAATGCGAAGATCAGATAACAAGACCCCTGATGAAACACGATAAAATTTCGGGACGAAATTCCCTTAACAGGGGGAGACTGTAATAACCGGCACAAAATAAGGTTAGCATTTATTACTAAATCAATAGTCATTAGTAATTAATCAAAGTGATTAACAAATTTAATAAGGAAATTCATTACAATTAGAAATACTTTCATCGGTGAGATGAAACGGCAAAGTAAATAATCCGATCGATTTACGATATGATGGATTAATTCAACTAAGTGCATAATTAAAATAAGGTTAATGACACTAATCAGGCATTAACAAACTTACATAACTTTAATTATGCAAGACTAAAACAATTCATTAAACTAGTGTCTTTCATAAGTATTTACAAAATTACATAAAAAGGAAAATACAAGAATACATTCTAAATACTTATATAAAAAAATGAAAATACCTCATTAATACACTTGCATGGACGGCCAAGGGAGGTACAATTCATAGAGTTTGACTTCAATTTTATAAATAAAAACCCATGCACAATCACCGTCACATCTTCTTCACCATCTTCTTTCATTTCAACCAAGATTGCACTACACCTCCACTTTGCTAGACCAAACTTTCTCTATAAATAGAGGGCTCACTTCTCCTTTCATTCAAACCTCAAAAACACAAAAATCTCTCTTCTTTCTCCCTTGTAAAATCCGGCCAAAAGGAAGCAACACAAAGCTAAAGTTGCAACTTTTATTTCTTCAAATTTTTCAAGAAAGTTTTGTGCAACAAAGTTCAAGAACACTTCCTTCTACTTATTTGCATACTATTAGTTCATCAAAGTAATTAAATACTACCTTATTACTTCTTATATTTATGTTAATAAAAGTCTTGCATAATATATATAATCACCAACAACAACAAGTTTTATTAAAAGTCAAGTTTATAAACAACTAGTTTTGTTTTAAAGTTTGTTTCTTCAAATGTGTTTATAAATATATAAACACATAATGTAAGCATGAATATTATGAAAAAAATGTATACAAATGTGTTTCATAACCTTTTATACATGTGGTTTTTGGATAAACAACAAGAATCACAAGTTGTTTCAAGGTTATGAAATTCGGATTTTCGGCAGAAATATTACATCAACTTCGAAAATCATAACTAATTCAAAACTTAACGAAATGAGTTTAATATTGTTTCAAAATTTAGATCTATGTTTTAACTATATATCAGGAGGTTTTCATAATTTAATTTTGAGTTTTGAACCCCCAAATATTGTTTGGGAACCAAAAGCTCTAACAGCTCATATATGGCAAACATATGGTTTTTAACGAGCCTTTTCCCTAACCTAAACACCTCGAAAAATGACTGTTCTTACCTTGAAGAATTCCTTGTATATATTTTTTTATGACTATGAATATTTAAGGCCAAATCATTTTGGAGCTTGGTCAAAAACAGCCACAAAGTAGTCCGAAAAACCACGACAAAACCTGGAAAAATCCTTATATACTTGAACTTTTAAATGGGTTTTATTTATGGACTTGTTAAGTTGGGTGATTTAAAACATAATAACTCTTATACATGCATATTATCACTTATGGGAGTTATTAAGTCCCTCACTTCATTTAGGACTCGGTTAAATACATCAAGCTTCATCACAAGTCAACAACGTAATCTCCAATTTTACGCACATTTTGCCATCACTTTTACGGTGAGTTTTCATAGCCCCATTATTAATTGTTCATATTATTTTTGGGTGAGAATACATGTTCAACTTTTTATTTTATATGGACACAAGTACTTGAATCATTTTTCATATTACATAAGATTGTCACTTCACCATCGCCCTCAATCATGAACCGTTAAAAACTACGTAAATGTGAATATTGTGGATAGATCTATATGAGTTGACGCCCCCATCTGGGTTGCCCGAACCAATTGTTAATGGATGCATAAATATTTGATAATTCTTGTTATTATGGTGTTGGATACCACATAGGGCACTCAAGAGTTAAGTTTCGGGGTCATGAGGCTTTTGGTAATACTTAAACTATATGATTCGCTTTTGTTTTACAACTCACTAAAATCTTGTTTTTCCATACAATGTCTTACTTATCGAGTAAACCTATGAGCTCACCAACTTTATGTTGACGTATTTAGCATGTTTTTCTCAAGACCTTAAGGGCTACTTTTTCCGCATCCATGGCTAATGGTCAAGATTTTACAAGCTTTTTGGAGTCACGAGCCATTTCAAACTTGGAGATTTATTTGCATAACTTGATTAATTTATGTCATGTACTTTAATCTCCATTATCCGTGAACTCATTTAATTCATGATTGTAAAACACTATTTATCATTGATGTATTTCGAAAATGTCCCATTTAGAGGTCGTTCATTATGATTGTGACTTTGTTTCCGCGACGTCACGCCTCGTTGTCAAGCGGGGTATCGGGGTGTGACATGATGTCATGGATGACGATTAGCTCGAGGATTCCTGCCCATGACAGTGTGTGGATTGCAGATCCCGGTATGATTCAGTGACATAGTGGTGAGATCAGTGAGTGTGTTTATATATGTTAGATCAGAGTTGATTATGTTGTGATTAAAGTTTTAAATCAACAGTGTTTGTCTGTTATCCTATGACTTATGTGTTATGTGTTATACGTGTATGGCAACCTGTGTATTATAAACAACGTGACATTTTTATGGATTTCGAGGGTGTTACATTGATGGTATCAGACTAGTGGTTTGAGGTATTTAAGTATCGTCTAGTGGATGCTTGAACTTGAACTGTGGTGTTCAGATCCTTGGGGAATTCTTCATGACACGATTTAGTGGATATTAACAGTTGTGATAACTTGTGAGATGTGCTGCCTTATGTGATTTAATCGAACTTGCGATTATTATGATTTAACATTGATAATGAGGTGATGTGTTTAATGGAGTGAGACCTTCGGTGTGGAGCAATGACTACATGCGATGTGAGCAAATTGACGGATTTATCTATAAAGCGAATGGGTAATTCTGCTTTAAGTAATGAGATTGACAAGGGTTCATGGATGAAGCCTTCAATCATCATTGGGATGACGATGAGTTCTAATATAGAAGCTGAAATGCTTATCTGTCAGTGCTGAAGAGAGTCCTTAAGGAGTTTACGATTGGGTATCTACTAGAGTTCACAATTTGAGATTGTACGAGATGAGTCAACATTTGAGAAAATGAGATTGAGATTATTTTGAGATATTTATACAGAATTGAGTAATATGACTTGAGTATATCATATATATTACACGATGGAGTGTCATCATGAGTGTTGAGAAATTGTTGAGAGCTTATGGAGAGCTGCCAGACGTTATGTGATGAGTCGGGGCCAGTTCAGGGTTATGATCGAGTTAGAGCCTTGTGTTAGAGATAAGTGACATGATACGGAGCACCGAGTTGTTTACAGAGCTAGGGAGTCATGACAGTGTAGCCACATAGGAACGTGTTTACTAAGTGAGTTCAATTGGTACCTTAGCATGTGAATGCATGAGAACGAGGAGTTACAGTTTGTCGAGCGATTATAATGTGATACTCGAGAAGTTGTGATATTTCTTAAGGTTCCCATGTGTACTAGTGCTAGATTTAGCACGAAGCAGAGAAAGAGAAATAGAGAAATAGATGGGTTATATTTGTGTTAAGAGGCAGGGTACAGAGGTTGTCAGTTCATCCTCTAATGGTCAGTTGTTTTTCTGGAGACAGAGACAGTGACAGAGTTAGTGGACAGAGAAGAGTTGAATTGTATTAGAGACTTACAATGCAGAAAAAGAGTTGTTACAAGGGCAGAGATAGAAGTTGATTTTGTGAATTCACAGTGGAGTTCAAGACAGAGCTAAAGATTAACCAAGTCGAGCTAGAGACAGAGTTAGAGACCTACAGAGCAGTGTTGAGCAACAATATCTAGACATGGGTACATGGGTGATGATTGTGTATTTAGTATGACTGTTGAGGCGCGGTCATAGGTGCATGTGATCTTTTACGTCTGAGTAGGCGTGGTAATTTCAGTGTGATCGGTCGGGAGTACTGTGATAGACTGTGTGATCAGAGCTACATTTTGTTTATAATGTGAAATACCAGAGTATAAGACTTGGGGTGGTCTAAAGGGGATTAACGCTAAAAGTGAAAACGAATACAAGCAAAGTTGCTACAACTGAACCTTCATATGCGATTCAGTTATGCATCGAGCCCAGAGTGATGAGATGAACTTGTTATATTATTAATTGCAGCCACGGGGGCAGCAATATCGAGTATGTACCTCTTAACAGACTATGCGTTTAATTATGATGAATTTTGATTACTTTCATGTGTTTAATTATGACCATGGGTATACGATAATGATATGTGTGATATATTTACACTTGTTGTTGTGTATAAAGTGGAAGATTGCGTTGTGTTAGTGGATTGACCATATAGAGTTATATGAGCAAGATGAATTATTATTATGTTTGAGTAAACATCATTGATTGAGATTCGTCGTATCGATACAATGATCAAAGTGTATTGATCATTGATGGTGACATCAAGATTGTGTTAGAGTATGAGAAAAGATCAGAGTGGAAGATGGGGAGCACCTTCCAGCCAAAGGATAGAGACATGTGATTCGAGACCTTGTAAACTAATTGGCTTATGAGATGCCGCCAATGAAAAGAGAAGTGATTAGAGGAAATATCAATTGCACGTGAACTTTAGGAGCGTTTTTAGAGGAATTAACTAGAGCATTCGCGGAATATCTAGCTGAGTCTGCGACTGAAGTATTCATTGGGGCTATGACCATGACAGGGATGTTTTATAAGTTCACGTCAACCGAGATTTATGGGATAATGACCAATAATATGATGACAAGGTATACCGATCAGAGTTTGATCAAGTTATGATTGCCATAACCAGTCAGGATTGTGCATATAGGGTAATAAAAAGTGTTTGTAACAGTGTATGAGAATACAGAGTTGAGTTCGAGATGAGATACCTGGGATATAGAGTATGTGACTGAGATGGTCTGTGTGAGATCATCGGGTCAGAGTTAGTGTTACTCGGGGTTGAGCAATCATGATTATTTATACATATGTGTTATATGTGTGCTTGGATATGATTGAGTTGTGGATTATGATTACAAAAGTACTACCCCCAGGAGAACTGGGAACTGATATCATGAGTTACAAAGTCTAAGAGATAGACCATATATGATGATCCTTCAGCGGCGAGAGGAAACACGAGATGAGATTGTGGAAATAGAGACTTGTGAACGAACCAAGCAATCGAGACAGAGTGACAGAGAACTGGTTGTGCTTGCGAAAGAGTTAACGACTTTTTTGAAAATATGTTGGTACATCCTGTGTGACGATAGCAGTATAAATATGTAATAGATAGGATTTTATTAATACATGTCATGTGTGTTTGTTCATGATTGTGTATGATGCTTACATTTTCATGTTAACTTTAAGACTATCATAATAAGTTCAAGAATAAGTTCTAAGGATAAGTTCTAAGAATAAGTTCTAGGCTAAGGTTCGAACTTAACCCAACCAGTCGAACTTAGTGGAACTAAGTTCGAAGGGTATTGGACAAGTTCGTGGGCTTGGGCCTAAACGAACTTAATTAGTTAAATTCGAATTTAATTAGTATAATTAGATGTAATTCATTTTATTAACTGACTTTTGCGAAATACGAGTTTCAGAGCTTTTGTAAGTGCACGGCAAGCTAGAACGTTTCAGAGAGTCTGTTTTGGAGAAATACATCGTGTGGGGTCTTTCGTTGTATCGGATATCATTGTGTTTGTCTCCGGTTTTCCATGCGTGATCGATCCGTTAAGCCACTAACGAGGATTCCGCGCTTGTTGGACGGCGTCGCGTCAAGATCAGATCCGTGACAGAGGTGACCTTACAAGTGGTATCAGGGACATAACGAGTGTTCTTCGTGTTCTTCGCGATTCAACGAACATTCTTTGGTTTCTTGACGTTTTTACTGGATAAATACGTATTTTCGAGTTTTTCAGAGTTCTACAAGCAAGGTTACGGGAAAAATTCATATCAGTTCATCTTTTCAGTCGAAATCAGTGTTTTTAATATTAAAAACATTGGTTTAATCTGAAATCTTGAAAAAAATCGAATTTTTGGCTGTTTCTCGAACTTGCGGCGCTCGAACTTAAGGGGTGTATTAGGGTTCTTTGAACTTGTCAGATTACGCTCCTCATGAATTTCTTCTAGGCTTTTTCGAATTTAACTGGGTTTGGAACTTGTTAGAACATTCGAAGTTGTCAGAGGATTCGAACTTGCTGGGATTCGAACATAGTTGAATTTCGAATTTGAGTTTATTCGAACTTGTCAGAAGTTCGTAGGTTTTCTCGAACTTGATTTGGTTCGAATTTGTCTGAACATTTAGGGTTTCTCGAACTTGCAGGCTTTCGAACTTGTTGAGTTCGAACTTAAAACATTTCAAATTTAATTTACAAAACGAATTTAAATATAAATTTATTCGAACTTAAATAAGTTCGAAAGATTTTTTTTAAATTCATTTTTAAATTAACAGTGTTTAAGTTCAAAAACAAAAAGTTTTAAAAGAATGTCAAGTTTGCACAAATTCTGGAATTGGACCATGAGGTTGGCAAAGCTAATTCTCCACCCAAGCTAATGAAGTTGGAAGATTACAACTGGTGGAAGGACAGATTTGCTGACTTTGCAAGATTTAATGACATGTGTATGTGGATATGCATCGATGAAGGATACGTTCCTCCAACGCAAGAGCTAGAAGGCTGATTAAGAGTTTTGAGGTATCTGAACATGAAAGATGACGACAAAAAGATTTATGAGACTGAGAACCGAGCTTTTTCGTCTATCAGAATGGCACTACCTCAGGAGATCCTACACACACTTAGAAATCATAGGACTTCTAAAGAGCTTTGGGATGCTCTAGAGAAGAGGTGTGAGGGAAATCCCATGGTACGTAAGGGGAGAATAGAGATGTTGAAGCAGCAGTTTGCTATATTCAAGGCACTGAAGAATGAGTCATTGGATGAAACCATTACTAGATTCTATCATCTGCATACTGAACTTGATAATCACAATGTTGAGTGCCAAGAGACAGAAAAGATAGAAAAGCTTCTGGATGCTTTACCAGCTAAGTGGGAGATGTACACGGCGCTAATAAAGCATGATGAAGAGAAATTTGAGACTCTCACTCTGGAAGGGGTCATTGGAACGTTGAGGGCCTACAACTTCAAGTTGCAGAAGAAGGAACGAGCATTTGAACAAGTAGAGGATCCTGAAATGTACTTCGGGAAGTCAAAGTCTTAAACTTCTAGTGAACTAAAGTCAGGGGCCACAACATTTCTACAGGAGAAGAGTCGATACCAGTTGAAGCTGACAAATCTAGTAATAGGACGTTCTTTGGGTTTTCTAAACCGGAAGAAAAAACACAACACTCAGTGTCTACTTCTCAAGGCTATACCAAGATGCCTATGAGCGCAAAATCAGCTGAAGATCATCTAAATCTTCTAGCTTCGTTTGTAGCAGCCTACGGCAACTGCGTTCAAGGAAAAATAAACGATCCAGCTCTGTGGGAAGAGGACTACGATCAGGTAGATCTGGACGACTTGGAACAAATGGACTTACAATGGCAACTGGCCATGGTGACGCAAAGGGTAAAGCGATTCATGAAGAGAACTAGTAGGAATCTGAGTGTAAGCAACAACGTTGGTTTTGACAAGTCAAAGGTAAAGTGCTACAATTGTCAAGGATTGGGACATGTTGCCAGAGAGTGTCAACGACCAAAGGTTGAAAATTATCAGAATCAGAACCAAGGAAGACAACACTCTAGTGGTTCTGGGAATCAAGCAGCAATAGCTGGTCTGTTAACAAATGTGTCATCCAACAGACAGCTAGATGGAACATATGATTGGAGCACTCATCCGAAGTCGAATGCCAGAGCTTTTATGGTTGGGGTAACTAAGATCGGTGGGGAAAGAGCTGAAGAAGAAACAGAGAACACCCAACACTCAAAATCAAATTCTTTGTTGGTGGAAAAGTAAGAGGAGCAAATCATTCTGAAGTTTGCAGCTCAAATGGCTAATGTGGAATCAGACTGCAAAAAGGTAACTCTAAACTTTTCTACATTTCATGATTTATGCGTATTTAAGTGCTACATTAAATGATAGATTAAGGCTAGTACTAGAGTCACATAACACCTTGACAGCTCAGGTACAATCATTAAAATCTGATAATGCTAGCCTCGTAATTGTAAACCTTTGGAATTTCTTTCATCTAAATTTTTTAAATGAAGCGAAACCAATTATTTAATGCGGCATGACTAACGACGGCTGATTGGATAACTTCAGAGAGTGATGTCACTTCTAATTAAAGAAGGCCATGATGGCGCGGCGCTTCACGCGCGCGTGGCGTGTTCACTGCTGTCCCATCTCTTTGTCAGTTACAGGCAGAACGGGTGGGGTGGCGACACGTGTCCTACTGTTCCCACCTGTCACACCATTACCAAAATAACCCAAAAAGGTTATGGAATTTGAAATTTTCATCTTTATCACTCTCATTCTTCCTTCCTTGTAATCATTCTTCCTCTCTGGCACACTTTGTTTGGTTTTTTCTCCGAAAACCCTCTTTCCTCAGGTTAGGCATTCTTATCCTCCTTTCCTATTTTCTTAGTACCATGCCCAGAGCACCTTCAGCCGATAAGCTGCCCTACGCCTTGTCTGCCACTGAGTTCAAAGTTTTTCTAACAGAGTATGGAATCCATAGGGAGTTTCATCCCCAGCTCCATGGCCGTCGTGCAGTAGCCCTTTGTCCTCCTTCCGGTAAAGTCTCCCTGTACACCAAACAGTTTTCTGTTGGCAATCTTAGGTTGCCTTTTTCTTCCTTCTTTTTGGCCTTGTTGAAGCATTATGAGGTCCACCCTAACAAGTGTCTCCCTTAGCCCTCATGTGTATCACTGTCTTCGAGGCGTCTTGTAAAGCCCTTGGAGGTGTTCCTTCCATTCCCCTATTCCAATATTTCTTTAAATTAACTTGTCTAAAAGACTAGTTTAATTTTAAGAGGAAAAAGGCTCTGGTACTCGGCGTATTCACTGACCCGCCTCAGTGGTTACGTGAATGGCGTAATCCATTCTTTTGGATAGATGATACTATTATTCACTCTGATGATAGAGACCTCTTGGTGTGGAGAGCAGGGGGGTCGTCCCCATTCATTGATGTGTCCTCCTGAAGCTAGCGATTTAGATGTTGATCTCCTTGCCTTGCTAGCCCGTCAGAGTTTTAGACTAAGGACCTACCCTAACCCTGTGCTTGCCTTGTTGGGAATGAATCCCCGTTGGGGTGACTATGATTTTCTTTCTATGCTGTCAAAAGGGGGTATTGCTAGGATATTCTTCTTACGCTATATTATTTGACCTTTTCGTCTTTTGGGTTTGCTACGTCCCTTTCTGTTTTATTTCTCTATGCTTTTTTACAGTTATGAGTGTATTGGAATAACTGTCCTCAGATGATCTAGAAGGGTTTGAAGCCACCAACGTAAATCGTTCTGATGCGGAAAGCTTGAGGCCTGGCTACGCGGCACCAGAGGGTTCTCTGACCCCTTTAGGTCATCTTTCTGCCTGGTCCTCCTCAAGCAAAGGAGATAGTGTGATTGCTGCCTTTGATCAAGTAACAGTGGATCCCAGCTCATGTCTTTCTACCCGCACCCGCTTGAAGTGAAAGGCAGCTGGTACATCGCTAGGAAGTGACTCACCTATTCAAGTGTCAAGCCCTGATGACGATGACAATATCCATCTTTCCAAAAAGATAAAGATTTCTGTAAAGCATACCTCCCCCAAAGGTAAAGGTGTGGCTTCCTCTGATTCTCCCAAACTTTCTGCCCCACCTACCTCCACCACTGCCAATACCGCATCTCCTTATATCCCTTATGCCCTCGCCCCACCTCCTCCCTCAGTCGAACAAGCCACTCCTTTAGCTCCTTTCAGACGTGAGCTAAGCGATTACAATCACGAGGAGGTGTATGTACCATAGTGGGAAATAAAGAGAGGGGATTTATTGGACACTTCTGCAAGCCAATGGGATTTTCCATATCATAGTATGCCTTCATCCCATGTGGAGATGGCACAGCATTCTAGCAATCCTCTTGTTTTTTTATTCTTTGAGTTCTGCCGTGGTAAACTTCAACAACTTTCTGCCTAAGGTCAAAGCAAGAGTCACCATTGCTGAGCATCGCCTTATGAAGGCGCAGGAAGAATTGCGCAAAGCTGATGAGAAGGATAAAGTTCAAGCTGCAAATCTTGATGAGATGAAGATCCAGGCGCAAGGTTTGAGTCAGCAGGTTGATGAGCAGAAAATGGAAATTGACAAGTTGAAAGCGGAGCTGGAGGAAGAGAGGAAGAAGGTTGTCTCATTGAGCCTGTGTGTAAGTCAACTTGGTAACAAGGAGCAATCCTTAAAGAAGGAAAGAGATGAGGCTGTGGAAGTTGTTAGCCGGCTTACAAAAGAAAGGGGAAGATTTGTTTCCAAAGTAATACTTCAGGTTGTTGACAAATTACTACATAGTCGCCAATTTCTGAAGCCGTGGGGCGTAGTACAGCGAGCTGCCGTGCATTATGGGTGTCATTCAGCCCTTCTGAAAGTTCGTCCGCACTTAGCTGCAGGGGTTGAGGTGGAGTCCCTACCTGGGTACGACCCGCATGCTCATACCCGTCTTCATGATCTGGCTGCTTCAGCAGAGAACATGGTCCCAACATATATTGAAGATATTAAGGCGCATCCCAACCGATCCATTGAGGACATTTTGGCACTTATTCTTGCTGACCCTGAGGTAGGTCTTGGTTCAAATTTCGCCTCAACTCATGCGTAAGTCCCTTTCCTGAACAATCTGTTAACCAATGGTTTATGACTGATTTGACGCCTAGTTTGTAGGCGATGATGTATGGTCCGTCTTAAACAATTTACATTTACTTTCTTTGAACACCCGATCTGTGGGCGGTGGTCCCTCGAACAACTTATTGTCTATTCCGATCTGTTCCTTTTGAACTATGCGATGCGTTTGTTGTCTTTTTAGAAAGTAATGTGTACTTTGAAGTTTGATATCTTGTATTGTCATTTGGGTTGCGTATCCACCTGCTACTGTCTTTTGAACAGACAATGACCTTGTATATTCTGACTGTTAAGTAATAAAAATGACCAATGAACCTCTGTGATTTAGTAAGGTAATGACCTTGGTTTGCGAGGCGAAAGATTGGTCATTATGCATTACTAGGCGATGACCCGACCTGCATGCTATACGAGGTGAAAGTTCAACCTCTGTAACTTGCAAGGTGAAAATTCGGCCTTTGTGATTTATTAGGCGATAACTCAACCTATATTTTTTGCAACGTGAGAATTCGAACTTTGTGATTTACTAGACGATAACTCAACCTATATTATTTTCAAGGCGATATTTCGACCTTTGTGATTTACTAGGCGATAACTCAACCCATATTTTTCGGCAAGGCGATAACTAAACCTTCATGTTTTGCGAGGCGATAACTCAACCTCCATGTTTTGCGAGGCGATAACTCAACCTCTAGCTCACACCTGATGCTAGCTTCATGTGGCGTTGCTGTTCTGTGATAAGTCGACTTTGTTCAACGTGTTTAGGTACGTTTCGTTGTTACCCCCGATATTCATTAAAAGGTAGTGATGAGCAAAAGTTTTTGCCATGTTTTGGGCGTTCCCTTGAGCCTAGAATCTCTTTGACACTTGCACTATAAAATGAACAATATATGAGCATAAACCGTGTAATGACAAAAAGCAAATAAACTTCATTCCTTTGATAAAACAAAAGTTGCCATTACAATGTTGCCTGGCTCGTACGAGCAGGGCTTGGTCGTGGCATCCTGCCTTGATTGAAAACATTCTTAAAAGGAAGAAATGGTGAACATTAAACAACGTCTAGCTACACGAAGTATTTTTTCAGATTCTTGATGTGCCAAGTTCTTGGATTTTCGTTCCGTCCAGTCGTTCCAAGAGGTGTGCACCCCCTCCTAAAACTTATGCTACGTGGAAAGGGCTTTCCCACCTGGCTGAGAGCTTGGCAGTGGGAGCCGACCTGCTTGCTTCATTGTTACACAGAACCAGGTCACCTGGTAGTAGTACTTTGTGCCTGACTCCCCTATCATAATATCTCTTCATCTTAGCCTTTACAGTAGCTTGTTTCACCTAGGCTAACTCCATTTTTTCCATTAGTAGGTCCAGATCCAGGCATCGTTGCTCTTCGTTCCCTTGCTCGGTGAAAGTAACCACTCTAGGCGAGGGAACACTGATATCAGCACACAGTACTGCCTACACCCTGTAGACCAGGCTGAAAGGGGTTTCACCTGTGTTGACCTTAGGCGTGGTACGAAGTCCCCATAAGACGTTAGGGAGTTCTTCTACCCATCCAGCCCGGTATGTGCCTAGGCGTGCTTTTAGCCCCTTCAGAACTTCTCTGTTGGCCAGCTCGGTCTGGGCATTAGCTTGCGGGTGCCCTACTGACGTGAAGCGCTGCTCAACCCCTAATTCTTCGCACCAAGACTTAAACGGTTCCTCGGCAAATTACTTACCATTGTCACTCACCATTATCCGGTGAATGCTGAAGCGACAGACAATGTATTCCCGGACAAAGTTGCACACGTGCTTTCCCGAAATTGTTGCTAAAGGCTTAGCTTCTATCCACTTGGTGATGTAATCCACAGCCACCAAAAGGAACTTTACCCGCCCAGGTGCTTCGGGAAACGGTCCCACAATGTCAATTCCCCACATTGCAAAAGGCCACGATGAAGTGATAGGAACCAACTCATGTTGCGGTTGTCTAGTCATGAGGGCGTGTATTTGGCAAGACGGACATTTCTTAATCTCCTCCCCCACGTCATTCCGCATGGAAGGCGAATAATTACCCATTCAAAGTATCTTTGCCACAATTGCCCTTGCGCCTGAATGAATACCAAACGAGCCTTCATGCGTTTCTTGGATAATATTAGTGACATGTGCTGGCCCAACACATCAGAACCAGGGGCCTAGATATGATCTTCGGTACATAACATTATTCTTGATGGTGAAGCGAGGTTCCTGAATCGTATACTCCTCGCCTCCTTTTCGTCCCCAGGCAGCGTACCGCTTAGCAGATATTCGTAAATAGGAGTCATCCAAGTGGGGTTTACTTCCTGGATTTCCATGACCTGCTTAGCCGCTAAGGATCTTTCTTCCAGCACCTCGACAAGAACCTCCTTGGTAAGATGGGCAAAAGTTAAAGTGGCTAATTTTCTTAAAACATCCGCCTTCTTGTTCTTACGTCGCGGTATCTAAGATATTCGACAACTAGCGAAACCCGCCATAAGGTGCTTTGCTTCTGCCAAGTAGTCAATCATCGCCATGTCCCTTGCTTAGAACGAACCATTTACCTGGTTGGCCACCAGTTGGAAATCAACATACACCTGCAAGGATTTTCAGTTAGTCCCTAGTTAGAACTTTGACATAGTTAGCCACATGAGTGGGATCAATGTGTACCTGCAGGTCCTCCACCACCAGGGAGGCAGCCATGCGCATGCCAGCTATTAGGGCTTCGTATTCAGCCTCGTTGTTGGAGGCAGCAAAGTTGAAACGAAGAGCATACGTGTGTTCTTTTCCATCAGGATCTATTAGAATCAGACCAGCCCCGGAGCCTTCCGAGCCGGAGGACCCATCGATACAAAGACTCCAGGCACTCACATATTTTGTCGTTGCAGTTGTTGGTGATAGCGTACTTGTTTCAGCCAAAAAGTCAGCTAGAACTTGCCCCTTGTAAGCAGACCTAGGTTTGAATTCAATATTGTGCTCTCCCAGCTCAATCGCCCACTTTGCAAGTCTTCTTGGATGTTTCTGGCTTCAAAAGGACGTGCCTAATCGGCTGATCTGTCAGAACTACCACCGTGTGGGCTTGCAAATAACGCCTCAGCTTTCTAGCGGCATTAACCAAGGCCAGAGATAACTTCTCGAAGGGTGGGTAGTTCAACTCGGGTCCTTGCAAAGTTCTACTAACGAAGTATATCGGCACTTGCCGCTTGTCTCTTTCGGCTAGCAAAACGGCACTTATAGTTTCATCAGACGTGGCTAGGTACATAGTCAGCGTCTCACCTGGAATAGGAGCTGTAATCGAGGGGAGCTCCGTTATCACCTTTTTCATTTCACTGAAAGCGCTATCCGCCACCTCCGTCCAATTGAAACTATTTTTCTCCAATGTGCCCTTAAGCGTCTTAAAAACGTTAGTGACCTCTCAGCCGCTTTAGATAAGAAATAACTCAACGCTGCCAGTTTGCCATTAAGGCTTTGCACTTCCTTAACAGTACAAGGAGGTTTTAGGTCTGCTATGGTAGATTCTTCTTTGGATTAGCCTTAATGGCATCCCTGGTGATGAGGTGACCTAGGAAATGGCCTTCTTCTACCCCAAATGTGCACTTCTGGGGATTAAGCTTCATATTAATTTTCCTCAGCATCTGGAACGTCTCCTCAATATCCCAAAGGAGGGATTCCTCGGTCCTGCTCTTGATAACCATGTCATCGACGTACACCTCTAGGTTTCTCCCAATCTGATCTTTAAACACTTGGTCAACCAGACGTTGATATATGGCCCCGCGTTTTTTAAGCCAAAAGGCATTTTGGTGTAACAGAAGATACCTTGACTGGTATGAAACATCATCTTGTCTTCATCTTTTTCATGCATCTGAATCTAATGATACCCTTTGTAGGCGTCCAAGAAACACTTGAAAGGGATGCCTGCCAGAGAGACTCTACCTTCCAGTCGATTTCTGGTAGCGGGTAGCAATCCTTAGGGCATGCCTTGTTGAGGTCCTTAAAATCAATACACGTCCTCCAGCTGCCATCCACTTTTCGCACCATGACTGGGTTAGCAACCCACGTGTGATATTTAACCCCCCTTAGTATTCCTACCGCTACAAGCTTGGTGACTTCCTCGCATACCGCCTGGTCTTGTTCACGCGCCAGGGGTCTCTTCTTTTGATAGACTGGGGTCGCCTGGGGTGCTACGTTTAGGGAATGGGTTGTTTTGATTCCCTTCCCTCCTCCTTTTTAAGTTTTCGTGGGATTACCGTCATGTCATCTGGGGTCCAAGCGAAAACATCCTTGTTCTTCTTTAGCAGGCTTTCTATATTCTTTCTCAAGGCTTCAGAAAGTTTGACCCCCACAGAAATAGTCTGTTCGGGATAGTCGTGATTATAAATCACGTCCATAGTGGCTGGTGACACTTCCTTGACATTCTCTTCTACGCCTACCGCTTTCTGCACTTGCGAGCATTCCCCCAGCTGTTCCAAGCGTTCTGTCAAGATGGTAGCAATACCACCTGGAGTGGGCAACTTCACCATCCCATGCCCTGTAGATACAATAGCTTGTAACTTTCCCAGCAAGGGACGTCCTAAAATGGCGTTTTAAGAAGATTTGGATCGCACAACCAGAAAGGTCCTCTGCTCCTCTCTCTCCACCTGGTCCTGTCTCAGGGATACTCGCAAGCAGAGTTGTCCTAGAGGCCAGGATACTTTTCCCGAGAAACCTATTAGGGGTGTTGAAGCGGGTTGCAGTCTCTTCCGTATGGGATCAGGCATTCGCAAAAAGCAATCCTCGTAAAGGATATCGCATGCACTTCCCCCATCCAAGTATACCCTCCAGACACGGACATCTTCAATGAAAGCCTTGATTACCACTGGGCCACAATGTTCATTCCCCCAGGAGGGAAACAAATCTTTGTACCTTCTGTAATCGACGGCTTGCTTCGTTTGGAAGGGCTTTCTCCACCAGCTTACCCCACCATAAGGATCTCAGCAACACGCTCCTTTAGCCTCAAGCCGTCAGGTGCTTTATCCTTTTGCCAGGCGTAACGCCTCTTCTGGTTATGCTCCTTAGACCGAGATTTCCCTCTTATATCCCTAACCAGGTGTGAGAACTTTCCAGCTTTAATCGCCCCCTCTATGCGTTTACGCAGCTTTATACAATCATTGGTGTGGTGCCCATTGTCTTCGTGGAACTCACAGTATTACGCGTGGCTTCTCTTTTTGGGGTCACCTTGCATGCAAGTAGGGGGTTTAAATGAGGAAGCCAGTGTCTCTGTTTCCAAGATTTCCCTAGGGGTCTTGGTAAGCGAAAGGAGAGTGTCATTCCTCTTATATATGTCTTCCCTGCGCCCATACAGAGCATATTTGTCCTCTCTATCCCGACGACCTCTAAACGAGGTGTCGTGCTCCATTCCTTGGATGGACTTATGATTCCTTTCCTGATACGTCTTCTTGGGAGGTTAATTCTAAGTGGACAGCTCTTTGGACCGGATGTAGGCGTAAGTCTTTTCCAAGCACTCCTGGTAGGACGCTGGGAGGTCCTGTGATAGAAACTCAACGAGCTGTCGATGCCTGAGCCCATGTATGAAACCAGACACTGTTGCATCATCTCCTAAGCCTTATTTGTTGGCTCTCTAGATTATACCTCTCCACGAAGGCTCGTAGACCCACTGCTTCAGTCTGCTTAATATTATGTAGCTTTAGGTGGGTCTTGGTATACCGTTGCCGATGCATAAAGTTAGAGAAAAACTTAGCCCTCAACTCATCAAGGCTGTTACTACCACCTGGTGGTAAGGACTCCAACTATAAGCATGCGGTACCTTTCAGTGTCATCGAGAACATGTGACATGCTACCAGAGGCACCCACTTAGATATCTTCATTGCTCCCACAAACAAACGCCAATGATCGTCTGGATCCCCAGTTCCATCGTATACCCCCACGTTAGAAGGTAACTTAAGACCCTCAGGAAGCGGGTAATCTTCAATCCATTCTGCGAACGGGGAGGGATCTTTCATGTCAACCTCCTGGAAATGAGGTTGTTAAGGGGGTCGGTCTTCTATTGGAACTCTCTGCGGGCATGGCCCTGAGAGGTCCTGCTTTTGGTGGGAACTATGACTTCCCTCACTCCCCGACGTCCTTGGTTTGTGAACCTAACCTGGGGTAACAGTTCTACGTGCTCCCTTCTTCTTGCACCCTTGGTAGCCTCAGGGGTCTTACCCTGCGAGGAGCTTTCCCTTCCAGACACCAAAGTGGGTGGTGTGACCAGGTGGGTCCTAGCGCCTTATGTTGTTCGCTTAACCAAGGTTTGCGGAAGGGGGTCAGCCTCGCTTCCAACCGACATTTCGGCTTTAGCTGCTTGAATCTCCTGAAATCATCGAGTTGGCCCCTCACCCGCTTCCAGCTCCTGGGTATCTATATGCGCATCCATCTCTTCAGAATCTACATCCTCGTACTCCATCATCACCTAGTTACTCCTATCCAGGGACGGCGCCTCAACGGAATGAGACTGCTCTCGCATGAGGGCCTGGAGTTGCTCGAAATTTGCCGCCACAAACTGACGGTTTATAACCTGTGGTGCCGGGTCAAGGTTTGGAGGGGCAAGAAGCGTTTCAGTGACTAGCGAAGGTTTTGCTACCCCTGAGGACGTCTAGAGACCCGCATGGGATAAGATCTGTTCAGCGCCTGGGGGGTCTTGAGGACCTGTTTCCACTGCATTCGAATTATCCATTCTGAACTCCTGAGAGCAAAGCTAATATTGTCGTAACCAGTCGTTTCCCACGGATGGCACCAATTGTTTGTGCGTATGAGAATCAATGATATTGGGTTAAGGCAGTAATGGGCCTAGAGGTGCTCCCAGGTGGTTCTTGATGAAGTTTCAGCGCCTAAAACAGAGGAGAAAATAAAGAGTTACCGTTAGTTACAATGCAGGGGGGTTCCCTACATTGACCCTCCAATGCTTAAGTTCGCATTCATTGTGAAGGTATCAATTTAGAATAGTATGAAGGGATAGAAAATGAGCATTACCGTTTTCTAGGCGAAATGTTCTCTTATTTATACGTCCCTCCTAGAAAGCAAGGCGCTCCCCTGGACGACTCTCATTGGCTGATCAGGTCGTGCGCGAGGTTGTCCTTCCCTACTCCTGGTGAACCAATGAGGAGCCACCCCTGTGCGCGCTCTTTTGGGCAGTACCTTTCCCGGCAGGATCTTCCTGCTAGGACTCTGATTGTCATCCCTGGTTGTCTCCTCGGGTCAGGCGGAAAGCCATGGACTTGGGTATGGCCCATGCAGTATCATTAGAAGGGCTAGGTGGGACTTTGGATCAATCCACATACCCATATATGAGATTGGGCCTATATGATCATAGCTTAGAATCATCAATTTTCACCAAGAAACGATCGAAATTTTCTTGTGAGAATTAAGCGTGAAGAGCGAAAGGCATAGGAACATTTCTTTGTGGAAAGGAAAGGTTGAGCACGAAGGTGAATAAGCAACATATTAGGATACGTGTTTAATGTTTACAAGTTTGGTGATTTGGCGATTTGCCCCCTTAACCCTTAACTTTATTTAATCGACATACCTGTCCCATATTCTTAACTTATATTTAGTTGAGATAATTATATTGTTAATGTCGTTAATTCTCGTAAAGTATGTTGTCATAACTCATTCGTTTAAGTTCAGTCCATTGCTACGATTCTTATATAATTACATAAATGGTCAGAATTCGGCTAATTCAAAACTAGTGTAAAATAAACGGCTAACTTTATTGCTAATCTCGTTAATTTCTAACAAGTACTTTTCTATAATTCATATAAAATTCATTAATCTTCATAATTCGGCTAAGTCAAGATTCAAGATGTTACATTGTATAACCAAATCCTTCTCTGGAATGGTAAAACCTAGTTTCTTTTGGTTGATTAAGGTGAACAGTGCAATCAGTTTGACCCTGTTTAAGAAATTTATTGTCAAGGTATTTTATCCAGGAGTACAAACCAATTCATTCTTTCTCAATCATTTTGAACTTTCTCTCATTTTCCAAAATTTTCACATTTAAAGACTCAAGGCATTTTGTCAAAACAGATAATTCTGACATCAAAGAACTCTTTTCCTCAGTGATTGTATCAATACAACTCTTAAAGTAAGTGTTCTTATCCTCAGCCATAACCTTTTCACGCAAGAAGGTTTTTACGAGATTGTGTTCATTAACCAATTTTTTCTCAAAAGTTTCTGCTTGTTCTTTAATAGTTTGAACTAATTGTTCAGCTTTCACACACTTACCTTTTTCTGCATTCTATTTATTTTCTAACTCAAGAATTTGTGTGTGCCATTTACATTCATTCCTTACAAATTTAGCATTTAAGGATTGATGAAAGTAAGGGAATGTACTTCACTGGTTTCGGAATCTGATGTGGAACATTCTGTATCCTCGGGTTTGGTCATCAGACAGACTGGAGATTCTTCAGTAATCTCCTCCTATTCAGTCTCGTCTGATTGGTAGTCAGAAGTATCGGTATCCAAGGAAATACCAACCCAGTTGGCCATATAGCAGTTACGTCCTTGTTCTTCATCATCATTAGACTCCTCATCCACCCAGTATTCCTCTTGAGCCACGAGTGCCATTGCATCTGCCCGTTTCTTGATCATGGCCACCTTGCATTCATGATAACTGAGGTCATGCTCGTATTGATTTTTGCATTCACGAGCAAAGTGACCCGGTTTTCCACACTTGTAGCACCCTCGGTCGTCCGCAGTCTTGGATGGTCATGTTTCGGCCGTTATTATATTATTTCGGGCCTCTTTTCTGCCCGATGGGAGTCCTTGCTATCCTCCCCTCGGTGGTTATTTCTCCTATCATCATCTCATCTCTCATCCCGCCTTTCCGATCGGCAATCATCCCTATAGTCCCAACAGTCATCATACCATCTGTCATCCCTTCTCTCTCTCCTATCATCATATCGTCTCTCGTCACGATCAACTCGTCTCCATTAAATCCTATCATCCTGATCATCCCTTCTCTCATCCCTCCTCTCATCAATATACCGCCTGGGGCCCGTGTCATATCTTAGCTGGTTATTGGTCTTATTCTGATAGATTCACTTTTGATGCAGGCGATTCGACAGCAAGGCCATTTTTTCATGGATATCCGCTTCCTCAGCATCGAGAGGTTCCCCATAGGTAGAGAAAGGAGATGGATTGTATTGTGGATAGGTGGAGGAGGATCCAGCGGGGGTATACGAGTGTGTAGGTGGTGGGTTTGGAAGTGGTTCAGGGACAACTGTTTTGTTGGATAGCAGTGCCAGAGATCGTTAGTATTGAAAATGTTGTTCACATTTAGAAGCAAAGAGGCCATAGAGTTGGCCATCTGCTTATGGGCATCAACATCATCCTGATATTTCCGCAACTCCTTAAATAAGACACTGATGGATATCTTGCTGATGTCAAGACCCCGTTTAACTGCCTGGCATCCAAAACCCCATTCTGGAGGCAAAGAAGACAGAATCTAGATGTTGATATCATCCATATCCTTAAAGATCCGCAGCTTGTTAAGTTCGTTTAGCACGGTGCAAAAAGGAGTGAAGGTAGCCTGTAGGGATTCTCCGTCCTTGGCCTCAATTCAGAATATTTGGCCTTAGCCTCTTTAATTTTTGTCTGGTCATTCAACTCTTCTCCAAGCATTTGCATCTCCAATTTATCCCATATATCTTTAGGAGACATTTTGCCATCAACACTTACAAAGATGTCAGTGGGTAGGTCGTGATACAGAAAATGGTATGCTCTGTAAGAGCTGTCTGTCTTTCCCTCTCCTAATCGTCCTGTGGACCCCGTGGTTCTTTGGTAGCTGGGATGGGAGGAACAACAGTATTTACTGCAGGAATGTCAGAGTTGAAAATAGTTGGTCCTTCTTTGATCAATTGAATCATGAAATGCCCCATGGGTTGCATACTCATAAATTTCAAAAAATTGCCTTTTCTACTGCTCGTATTCATTTGGATACAGAACAGGTGGTCTGTTCTCTGATCCTAATACCAGAGCATCTCTAGACATGATGGAAGGTGGAAGTGAGTGTTTTGAAAAATGATCTTTGGATTGAAAACTAAATCTCAGACGAAGGTATCCGAAGTTCGGATGTAGTTATCCGAATTTCGTATGAGGTGCGAACTTCGGATGAAGGATGAAGTTCGGATAGAAATTCGGGTGACTTATGATGCGAAGATCCTTAAGGGATACAAACTTCGGATGTAAGCATCCGAAGTTCGTGTGTTGAACTGAGGAAAAAACGAAAGTATTAAACCAAAAGGTTGATACGAAGTTCGGATGGTAGGAATCGATACTTCGGATGAGACACAAGTTGAACAGATATGGTAAAATAAGCAAAAATAGACAAGTTACTAAGGGGACCCGAGGTTCGGATGATGTAACATCCGGCACAAAACCAGGTTAGCAACTATGACCTAATTAGTATTTATTAGCAAGTTATAACCTAATCAGTGATCATTAACAATTAATCAAAGTGATTAACAAAGTTCATAAGGAAATTCAATTCAATTAGATACAATTTCATCGGTGCAATGAATCGGCAAATTAATTAATTCGATCGATTTGCAACATGATGGATTAATTCAACTAAGTACATAATTAAATTAAGATTAGTAACACTAATCATGCATTAATACACTTACTTAACTTTAATTATGCAAGACTAAAACAATTCATTAAACAAATGCATTCAAAAGTATTTATCAAATTACATAAAAATGGAAATACAAGAATACATTCTAAATACATTTATACAAAAAAAAAATGAAAATACAAGATAATATCTTCGAAAAAATCTAGCCATAGCTAGTACAATACTAGCTTTTGACTTCAATTTTATAATTACACAACCCATCTAAATCAAATCCTTTCACCATCCTTCTTTCATTTCACCATCTTCTTTCATTTTATCCAACACTTCACTCCACCTCCACTTTGCAAGACTCAAACTTCCTCTATAAATAGAAGATCAATCTTTCATTCATTCTCACACCTTTGCAAGAGCAAAAATCCTCTCATCTTTGTCTCTAAAAAACGTCCATAGCCACACACACACACACAACCAAAGTTGTTTTCTTTCTTTATTCTTCAAAAATTCAAGTTTTTCAAGAGTTTCTTTGGTGCAACTAGTTCAAGAACAACTCTTCTACACATTTTCATACTTCTAATACATCAAAGTAAGTAAATACTACCTTATTACTTCTTATATTTATGTTAATATAAGTCTTGCATAATATATACAATCACCAACAACAACAAGTTTCATAAAAACTCAAGTTTATAAATCACTAGTTTTGTTTTAAGTTTGTTTTCTTCAAATGTGTTTATAAATATGTAAACACATAATGTAAGTATAAATAATTTATATAAATGTGTTTCATAACCATTATATACATGTGGTTTTTTAATAAACAACAAGAATCACAAGTTGTTCAAGTTTTTAAAAATCCGAATTTTCGGTAGAAATATTACATCGACTTTGAAAAATCATAACTAATTCATAACTTAAAAAATTAGTTTATTCTTATTTTAAAATATTTATCCATGTCTTAACTAAATATCTGGAGGTTTTCATAATTTAATATGGAGTATTGAACCCCCAAATATTATTTGGAACCGGAAAGTTTAACAGCTCAAAAATGGCCAAGATAGGGTTTTCAACGAGCCTTTTACCTAACCTAAACACCTCGAAAAATGATCATTCTTAACTTGAAAAATTATTTGTATATAGTAGTTTTATGACTATGAAAACCAAAGCCCAAATCATTTTGGAGCTTGGTCAAAAACAGCCTCAAAGTAGGCCGAAAAACCTTTAAAAAGCTGGAAAATTATATTTATATATATATATATATATATATATATATATATATATATATATATATATATATAAACTTGATGTTTTAAGTGGGTTTTATTTATAAACTTTATAAGTTTGGTGACTTAAAGCATAAAAACCTTTATACATACATATTATCATATATATATATATATATATATATATATATATATATATATATATATATATGTGTGTGTGTGTGTGTGTGTGTGTGTGTGTGTATGTATGTATGTATATATATGGGAGTTATTAAGTCCCTCACATCATTTAGGACTCCGTTAAACGCGTCCGGTGTCATCACTCATCAACAACACAAAACTTCGTTTTTACGCTCTGTTTTACCATCAACTTACAATGAGTGTTCATAGCCCTATTTTCACTATCTATTGGGGTGGAAATACATGCACCATTTTCATATGTACATCAAAACTGTTTATTTCTTATATGTATTACACATGTGTTTATGTGGATCCATCAGACCTCATATCATGAACCGTTAATTACATTTTTTTTGTAAGCGCGAATATATTGTGGATAGATCTATCGGGAGTCATGTCCCCCATTCGGGTTAGTCTTACCGGCTAACAGTGGAATGCATATATATTTAACACACAGTATCACAATCGGGGATACTGCACAGGGCAAATTCATTTAATTAAGTTTCGGTTGCATGATGGTTTATGTAATACATACATGGAATTTATGCTTTTATAAATTCAACTCTCTTGTTAATGTCCATACAATTGGTCTTTTCGCGTAAACCTATGAGCTCACCAACAATTTGTTGATGTATTTTAGCATGTATGTTCAGGTATTTAAGACATGCGCATTAATGGCAAGCATTCCAATGCTTCCGTTCATTTTGTAGTCGCATCATTTTTTATAATGCTGTTATGTATTTAAATCTCTGTAACTTGCGAACTACTCTTCATTTTATTCGGGCTATGTAAAACAATAAAATATTTTGAAGTTATATCAATATATTTTTTTGAAAACGTCCATGTAGTGGTCATTCGTTATGATTATGGTTACGCTTCCGCACTCGTCACGCCTCGCTGCCAACCAGGGTAGCAGGGTGTGACAGATTGGTATCAGAGCCATAGTTATAGTGAACTAGGTTGCATTAGTACCCTAGACTATAACTTATACAAAAGACTAAACTTTCTTATTTCAATAACTGTGATCATATGTATGGACCCTAATGACAGAAACATGTCAAACATTACGCTTGTTATCCTCTTTGGCTCCGAGGATGAATACTCACCCATGGAATAAGGAAGCCAAGGTGACACTGAGATGTAATTTGGATCGGAAACTAGGGCTGGCAATGGATGGATTGGATTGGATTTGGATCATGATCCAACAGATCACTGATACAATTAAGTGGATCATGGATTTGATCCATTAGCCAATGGATCATGATCTGATCTATGATCCAATTATTTTGACAGATGGATCATGATCTAGATTGACCCATTTAATTTTTCAATTTTCAGCTATGATCCATCCTACCCTATCCTACACCCACCCTTACCCTTAACACTATCCATCCATCCCTACCCCACCTACCTTACCCCATACCTACCTTACCTTACCCCCTACCCAACCCCTATCCTTCTCCAACCACCATTCCTCCTACCTACCCTACCCTACCCACCCACCCCTACCACGCCTTACCTCCTACCTTACCCCTACCCCTACCCCTACCCTACCTACCCTACCCTACCAAGAGACAAGAATACATTACCTAAACATTTTTTCCTTTGATCAATTTATAACTCTTTAAACTAAATCCATCATAGTAAAGTTATATATTATCAATTTTCTTGTTTTTAACATTATGCTTAAGAATTATTTTATAATTCGACTCTTGGCTTTAAATCCATATGGATAAATTTGATACCTTTTATGAGTTTCAATTTTTATATACTTTTAAAGAAAGACTTATCTATAAAGAAATGTCAAGTTGAGTTAACCATTTGAAAATTAGTTATTATATTAATGTAATCAATAATAAAATATACTAGTTATTTTATTAATGTGATCAATAATAATAATATTATTATTATTAATTTTTGAGTGTCTTCAATTCATGGGTTACCGTGACGTACAAACGACAGCATTGCTTTCTTGAGTTTCTTAACCCCATAGGCTTGGCCAAAGCACAGCGACGTGGAGGTGGGTGAACCGCCACAATCTTCTCCAATCTGCTAACCGGTTGCGAGATTGTTGAATGGCAGAAGTAGGAGGGCGATGACAAGACGCACGGGCGGCGTGAAGCAGGCAAGCAGCAGGAGCGATTTTTCTTCGACGAGGGTATGCAGGGTGAGGCGGTGTATGATAATTATATATATATATATATATATATATATATATATATATATATATATATATATATATATATATATATATATATATATATATATATATATATATATATATATATATATTCAAGATCAACGGGGTACCATGTTAGACTGGGGTACCGGGAAACCATTTATAGCCAATCATTTGTCATTAAAATCATTAAAATATAATATAAATTTGGCTTAAAATTCTTCCCACATTAATTAATGTTGGGGGTAAAAATGGTATTAAAAAGTTTAAATTAGAATCAAAGATTCTGTGTATCCCATGAAAATCTCCATTTCTATTAATATCATATCTTACACCTATAATAAACATGTGCAATGATGACACTCCATAAACCACGATTGAACATGTTCAATACCGTCAATATTGGTTTATCACCAAAATGGTTAACAACGACTAAGAACACAATAAACCCCGATTGCACATGTTCAATAACGTGTAAATCAAATTGAACTTTCACGAATGGTATGAAAAAAATAATAAATACCTTTATTTGACACATTCGGTTGAACATGTTCACTAAAACTCATTGTCGAATCGGATTGAACATGTTCACTAAAACTCATTGTCGAATCAAATTGAACATGTTTATTAAAACCCATTTTGAAATTTATTGTAGATTTGTTATGGAAGTAAATCCCTATAATTAAGGGATCCATTAATTTATTAGTTGTTATCTATTATTTATGATAAACCTTAGTGACTATATTACCCTTTTAAACTTATAACCAAACATGGATGGACTCTGGTTCCCCAGTCTAACATGGTACCCCATTGATCCCGACCCTATATAGGTAGGTAACCGTAATATATATATATATATATATATATACTCCTTTATAAAGCATCTAGGAGGATGTCTTAAAAACAATTATTATTGCATAAGGTACAACCATTTGATGCAAATGGCTGAATTTTAAGAGGTACAAGTTGTTAGAGCGTATGGTACATGTATTGCACAAGAGGCCAGAATTCTCACACGACTCCTCACTATCCATCGGAACTCTCATTTTATTTTCCCTATGCACCGCTTCATCTCCTTCCCGTGTTGATCATCTCCTCAATTCGTCATCCAGCTACATCTCCCTCCTAACGATCCCTCAACCTCAGGTGCTCCTGACGATCGGTTCTAACGATCCCTCAACCTAAACTTATTCGACATATGCTTTCGATCCCTCAACCTCAGATGCTCGAGATTTGCTGCTTGACTTAAACAGGTACAAATTTGCTACATCTCCCTCCTAACGATCCCTCAACCTCAGAAGCACTTTACCAATAATTATTTCTGTTGGTGTTTTTTTTTTGGCGATTGTGATGTCAATGTTTCTTCGATGTTCATCATAAATTTGGGTTTTTTGGTTACCTGTGAATCCAAGCTAAAATGCTTCTCCTTTGACTCCTAGGTAAACCAATCAGAAGTACGCCTTGGTTTCTGACTTTTGGTATGCTTTGGTTTTTGTCTTTTGATTTAAAACCCTCAATGCATAAGAAAACCCCATTTGATATCTTCATATTGTGTTCATTTAAAAATTGATTTTTTGTTTGGAAACCCTCATATTGTGTTCATTTAAATCGATTGTGTAGTCTTGATTTTGAATCTTTGATCATCAAATTTGTTATGGAAATTGTGCTTGAATATGATTTTCATACTTTTTCTGATTTTTGCATTTGAACAGAATGATTTTGTTAAGAGCTTTGTGATACAATTGGTTTTCTGTTCAAACTTGTATCTCATTGTTTGTTGCTTCCATAACAATTTTTAGTTGTGATGCTTTGAATTGATAGCAATTTAAGATTTATTGTTCTTAAAAGTTCAACAACAATAAGAGGTAATTCTTTTTGGCTGCACATTTGTTTTCGTTTTTTTATTTTTTATTATTGGTCATGGATTTTCCAGAAGCTGTTTTTTTAGGTGGTGTGTAGCAGTTATGCGTGTGTGTGTGTGTTGTATTGTTTAATTAAATTAGAACAGTAGCAGTAGCAGTTATAATATACGTGTGTGTATGTGTGTGATTCTTATTCAAAAACAACAGCAACAAATGTAGTGTGTGTGTGTGTGTGCGTGCAGGTTCATGATCACGAGACATAGTCTTGGGGCGTGCAGTGGTGTGTCTGGCTGTGAGTTGCATGGTGTGTTTAAATACAGAAGTGTGTGTGAGTTTTAAAAGTAAACAGAAACATAATCTATGAATATATGTGTATGTATGACTGTATGTACTGTGTGTGTGATGTCTGGTAATTCAGCAGCAACTATTTATGATAGTTTATGTATGTTCATGTGTTTGTGTTGTATATGTAGCAATACATGAGTGTGCATGTTTTCTCTTGATACAATTAGTTTCAATTAAATTTGTTTGGTGTTTTGTGGTTTGTTCAAAAAGTCAACAATTATGTGAAAGGTTGATGTAGTATTCCCCCCCCCCCCCCCCCCCCTTCAAGTTGATATCTACATTTGTCTTTGTGGCCTTCACCTGTCATATTTTAAGCATTAGTTTGCTATTCAACTTTTGTTGTAAGAGCAACTAGATGTCGTTCTAACTGTTAATGTACCTTCATTGATATTAAAATTAGAAATAAAGATATCTGTGTACCAACTGAATGGTTAGTATCTTTACATCATTATCACCATTGATGAACTTTGATACTCTTAATTGATAGATCTTTTTTTATATGAATGTTTTTCATTATATAATCAATAAAGAACTCTGACCATTGTAATGTTGCTTCATTGTGACAACTTTGTTCTTCACTGTTCGAAGTTTAGACCTAATATATGTTTTCCTTTGCAGGGATTTAGGTCTTCTTGTTGCTCTGTTATGTGTCGTTTCAAGGTTTTTGGGCCAAGCTGGTTAGGATTATCGTATATGCTCTTTTAAGAAAGTATTGTATTTATGAAATTGCGTTATCTTAAAGAACTCTAAGTTTGTTTATGTTGAGAATTCGTACGGTTTTTCATAAAAAACATAAATATTAATCATATTAACGCACAACGGAAGCTTTTAAAAATTACGAATTCCGTACACGGATCATCAAGTAAAACATAAGATAAGTAAACGAGAAAGCAATAAAAATCCGTACCTTTGTATTCAATGACAAGAATACACAAACAGGATGCTTTCGGTATCCACCGGTGATGACACGATCGAGCGGCGCCAGGTATGCAATCAAACACACGAAGAACGGGAAAAACCAAACCTTTATGGTTTGGTTCCTTTGTTTCGGCCGAGCATCTCCACACACACACATACCATATGTGTGTGTGCGCCGTCATTCACAAAGAAATTGATCACACACATTGTATGTGATCCATGTATATATATCACTATATCTCCATCTCTTTTTGTTTTTGGGCCGTGTATATATTATATATATTATATATATATATATATATATATATATATATATATATATATATATATATATATATATATATATATATATATATATATATATATATATTAATTAATTAAAACTTTAATATATAAATATAATATATATCTTAATAATTATCTTTATTATTTAAACTTTATATAATTATCTCTATAATTATATATCCTTTAAATAATATTAATCTTTTATACATTATCTAATAATATATAAATGACTAGATAATTATTTATAATTATCTCTTATTTATTTGTTATAATTATCCATCCAATTATCTACTAATAGATGATAATACTAATTCAAATAAATCAATCTTTTATTTAATATCTAATAATAAATAAAAGACTAGATAATTATTTAATTATCATCCAATGACAATTAAATCACTACAATATCTAATATTGTACTTTTAGTCTCCGTACTTTGAGATATAACTAATCATACATTAATTTAATCTCAATGATCATTTCGTGTCATAAATAATATCCAATATTATTTATTCAATAGTTTAATTGCATCTGCTCAGTTGTGCTCATCGGTGTGACCCTCAAGTGTTTTATGAAATCAGCCATGATGCAGTAGTAATGTCATCTTTACACACCATATACTAACATACTCCCACTTGTGTAAGACGACATACTGTCCTGCAGCATGCGCCTAAAGGAGGTCATGGCTAGACACTTTAGGCAACCAAGGTCATAAAAACTCTGACTCCCATTCGGGCATTCTTGTTGAAACAACCTTCCAAAAAGAAACTTAGGTTATATCCCATGCATCGCGATATTTCAATGTGAAAGCTAGGCATGGATTGGATCAACCGTAGCAAACACGATTATGTTTCTCAACTCCCTGATCTCATACTAAACTGAAACAGACAGATTTGAACACATCAGTTCTGTCCGAGCATGGCCATGCATTTCTGTCAGTATCGATTGCCGAGGGGCCCAGAAATATCTCTTCTTAGTTAAAAGAAGGTGCAAATCCCATATTGACTATCTAGGCCTCTAGCACAACTCCCACTGCAACCAGCCTCGAACCGTTATGATCACCCAGTTACGGATGACGTTAGGTTAGGCCAAATGTACAGCAGCACTCGCACTAAAGTACGTAGACATCTCAGGTACTAAGGATTACCTTTTTGAGACGACTCATGACTATGATCCACAAAGTGGTCTCAATCGGTGGGTCAATCCAATATTTGTTCGCAACAAATACCTGTGAATTTGGTCCAACCTTTGCTATATTCATCACCCATGAATATCAACCAAAAACCACAGTAGCCTTTTAATTCTCGTTGTGGTTCCCACGACAACAAGCAGCTATGGAACAATTTTAGAATAACTTCAATTTTATTCTTGGATTTCTAAAACATGCAAAATTGAACGACATTAAAGATATCATGTTGATCTCCTTTATCTCAATAAACACAACATGATTTCCATCAATTTAATGCTATTGTTCCTTTATCAAATGTAACGGTAACACGATCTATCGAAAAATTAATTTCAGACATGATCTTAGTGGGAGTGTTCTCTAGTTAACTGACTTAACTTCCATTACCGTTTATCTTTGAAAAATTACACTAGTTCTTTATTACAACTTCTTGTAATATTATTCAGATCCAATCTGAATCTCCAGACAAATTTATATCCTTTACCTTAACTGGTAAATCACTCATAAAGACACCAGGATTAAAATTTAGGAGCTCTAGCAATTCAGATTAATTGCTACTAGTGATACGTTTAGATGTTTAGTCTTGAATATGACAGTATGCGGTTTATCTATATCTTAACAAGATATCTTTAATATCATTGTGTTCAAAATTTGTGATATGTATCCATAACCACCAGAACCTGGTTATCTACAACATTTCGTTGTGGTATTCCGTCAAGCTTGCCGACGAGTGTTTAAACAAGTCAAAGGCTACTACTTGACTAACCATCACACAAGTTGTATATATTTCACATGTAATTTTATAAAATGTGATTACTTCTTGTCTAAACAATTCTGACTTCTCAAGTCTAATTATTTTTGACAAGTGAAGTGAATTAACCTCCATGTAACTCCTTTACATTTAATTCTGCATTTTATTAGTTTCATCTATATAATCATAGGTGACTATCCAACTCATATAATCTCTTGAACTAACTTTCAAGAATTAACAAGTTCAATGAAACTGCATTTGAACACTTGAACAATTTACACAACAACATGGTAACCCTTTTTATCTGAATATGACTACTAGCTTGTCCAATCTCCATTGACAAGTTACTATTCAAGTTCCACTTGAATCAATAGTCTATAATCATGGTTTAGTAATCTTAAACAATAGGAATTTCAAGCAACAAATTTTTAACTCCAAAAATTCTTTATTTATCCCAAAAATACTTGCAAGAAATTCAATCAATTGTATACTACACCATGATAAACTAATGATGACATGAAAATAGTGTCCAGCAGAGTATTCTCTAAGATGTCTCTATGCTCCCACTGAATCTGTCATCTCTTTTCACTTCATTTTAATCATTGCAGACATTATGCATGAAACTTTGTTCAATTGGGTATCACATATCCAAGAACAATAGAAGTGACTGATTCAGATACACGAAGTCTCAATGCGGTCAACCTTGACCGTTTCCAAGTACTTGAGACAATTCCTTTCCCAGTGCCCAGTTTCCTAGCACTCAAAGAATTTGTCATCCTTGGATTTGACTTCTCTGGTTCTAGGTCTTAGCTACTTGTTAGCTTTAACCTCCGGCTTGGAAACTTACTTTCCTTTCCGTCTCTTTCCCTATATTCTCTCCTCAATCACTCCCTCAGCAGTCTATAGCATCCGATGCAGCCCACTGATCATCTTCTCCGTGCATATTGTAACAAATTACAAATTGCTAAAATTCCTTCAATAAGGAATTGAGAATTAGATTCGTGGTCATGTCCTGTGTCACGGGTAACCCAAGTCTGCTAAGATGATCCAGATAACCTTTCATCTTCAGCGCATGGGATCTAACAGTTGTTCCTTCTGCCATTCTGCAGGAGCTCAGAGCCCTTGTCGTATATCTTTCTTAGTCTGAGCCTGAGTCTGGAACATATCCTTTAGCTGGCGATACATCTGTCAAGCTGAGACGTCCATAAGGCTAGTCCGCAGCTCAGATGTCATGGTCGCTAGCATTAGACAGGCCACATTGACCGAATCCTCAGAGTGCTTCTTGTGGAGATTTCTCTCCTCAACTGTAGCAGTCTCTGCAGGAGCAGGTTCTGGTGCCCTTTCCAGAATATACGACTTTCACCCTGTACTCAGAACATTTGTCAGATTTTACTCCCAGTTCAGGAAGTTGCCTCTTTTGAGTTCTCCATATCCCGAATGGACCTCAAAGTAGCAACATGTGCTTTTGGGGAGGATTTTCAAGTGGGAAAAGGATATTTGACGTTATCATTGTTGTTATTACTGTTATTGTCATTGTTATTATTAAACCGCTTCTACCTCTGTCTTTTTCAACCATCTTAAACAATTTTTCAAAAATTAGTATTTGATTAACCATTAATAAATCAATAACCCAAAATTTAGAAAATGATTTATTAATCCTAAGAACCATTTTACTTATTCATGCACCCAACGGAGGCTGAACCTACATGAATAAGCTACTCAGGCAGGCAACTTATTACCAATTACAACCCCTTTGCAACTCTTAGATCTTATGAGATTTTCAATTTCTCAAATTGATCATGTTTAATCTCATCCACACCTTGGGCAACAGTCTTACTGAGGAACCACCACTGACACACACCATATAACAACTGCAAGTCACTGGCCCAAGTCTCACTTAGGATCCGCAGTGCTTACCTCACAGCTCTCCGAGTTTGCGGCGTAAGCACCCAACGAAGGCTGAACCTACTTACGACGACCGGTCACCGTGAGTGCCACTATATGGACGGTGTGTTGTGTCAGATTTTTAATTTGGGTTTATAACCAGTCTCTTACCAAGAACTAGTGGCCAGTCAGGTTAGTCAGTGGGCAGGATCCTTTCGGTTCTAAACCTTTTGGAAATTCCACAGCCCGAGCAAGACTGTCCTAGACACCACCTACTCTGGTAAACAATCCAGTTAATGTACCAGTTTTAAGAATTTCAACTCTTTGATCATATGACATTAAATCTCCTTTATTTGAAAAACTAATTTCATAAAAATATCATATCTAACACCTGACAAAATAATTAAAGTTTCCAATTTAAACTTCCTTTTAAATACTTTAAATTTTCATCAAAAATGATTGTAGTTTTAATTTCTTTTATTTATCTACTTTGTCACCACAACCACACAGACATAAATAAAGCATAAAGAAATAAAACATACAATCACATCGTGACATAGCCTTGCCGAAACTAAATTGGTTTCCGAGAGCCATACGGACAAACCAATTAGGTCAAAACCTAAGGGACAAAATCAACACACAAGGAAAGAAGGTTGAACTCTTTCAGCTCCCACTAGCCTCAGCATCCGATGATGTCTCCGAGCGTCCTTGATGGATGACCTTCTTCTTGATGGACTTCTTCGCCAAGATTTTTTTTTTTACATAATTTTAATCTAAATACATTTGCCTATTTTCTAACCTATTACAGATTACATCATAATACCCGGGATTCCAATGGCACGCAGGCCTTCCCAAAAATATAACCAATAATAAAAATAGCAAACATCACGATTAAATAAACAACCATCTAAGCAAAAGGGGTCTCAAGGCTCGGCTATGTCACAAACATAACTAAAGCAGTAAAGCTTGTAAATAATCTAGAATTCATTTTCATCTTGACATGAAAATAATTCTAAAACCAATTAATCCACCATTAATTGAAGTAAATATGTCCAATACCGTTCTTAAATTAAACACGGTTCGTAAACTCGAAATTTAGGAACACTTTCCATAATTAGAAACTTTTTCCCGAAAAATTTCAAATTTAATTCCATCTTTGCATTATCTTTGGATTCATAATTATACTTTTCTTAAAATATTCAATTAACAATTCAAACACCTTTGAAACTTAAACATACTATTTTAAGAAACTTTTTATTAAACAACCTTTAATAAATATAGTTTTATTTTCAAATAATATTGATAAATAATTTAAACTTCCTTTAAATAATCATCAATTAACTATTATTTAATTGAAACACTTTTCAAAATAAATAACTAAACTTTATTTAAAACGTCAATTTTCTAGATAAACAATTTTACCAATAAAATATTTCTTTTAAAATATTTAAAGAAAATTGACCATCTTTAAATAATACCAAAACTTTTCTTTATGGTTTTAAACGATTTCTACCAAAAACGGTAATGTCGAGATCAAATCTCAAAACATTAAACCATGACCGAGCATGAAACTCAAAGTCACGATTTCATCAATTTGAAAATAGAATCCTTAAATTAAACTCTCTTTAATTTAATAATGCATTTTATGGAACTAAATATTAAATGCATAAACTAAATCTAGTTTAGAAATTAAAATTACCATTAATTTTAATTTCAACATTTAAACTTAATTTTTAATTAAAACCGATTTAATTTAAACGACGAATTACCGGAAAACGGAAACGAACCAACTTAGTTAACCGACTCATACTCGGGTTCAATAACCCATATGAACCGAAAACAAGTAGGGTATTAAACCCTTTGACGGCTGAAATTAATCGAAGCCATTAATCAACTCACTTTGATTACTTCGATTTCCATATTCCAATTAATCGTTTAATTATCGAATCGAATAATATTTAAACCGATTTGCGAATTTTATAAAAAAACTGATAAAGTCTCCACTTTAATTTTATAAAATCGAAAACATATTTACATATATTTTGTCACAAATGTTTAAATATTGAAAACCAAACACTTTTGATTTATTAATTCGATTTTAACGCATTTAATTTAATCGTTCGAGTTTAACCGTGAATTAAACGACACGACGGAACAAATAATCCATCACCTCGGTTACCACATCACAACCGAGAGGTCATGGGTCTCAACCCATGGCCGAAATCTCTAGGTTTGATTTCGCGAACCGAAACGTTTAATTTTCCGACTTTTAATCAATTAACACTTTTAAACAATCAAACATCAACTAAATAAAACGAACTAAGGTTTCAAAATCCCGAGTTCCGAGGAACTCCAAGGTTGGCCGAGAATCACCATAATGTTTCCAAAACCTTTGGTCGATTTTCTCCAAGCCAAATCAAAACCTTAAACATTTTAATTATTGATTTCGACCGTTTAAACAATTTTAATTATTAAAAATCGAAACTTTAAGATCGTTGGACATAAATACTCGAATAATACTATCATTATGTTACTTGACCTGGCTCTGAGACCACTGTTGAGAATTCGTATGGTTTTTCATAAAAAAACATAAATATTAATCATATTAACGCACAACGGAAGCTTTTAAAAATTACGAATTCCGTACACGGATCATCAAGTAAAACATAAGATAAGTAAACGAGAAAGCAATAAAAATCCGTACCTTTGTATTCAATGACAAGAATACACAAACAGGATGCTTTCGGTATCCACCGGTGATGACACGATCGAGCGGCGCCAGGTATGCAATCAAACACACGAAGAACGGGAAAAACCAAACCTTTATGGTTTGGTTCCTTTGTTTCGGCCGAGCATCTCCACACACACACATACCATATGTGTGTGTGCGCCATCATTCACAAAGAAATTGATCACACACATTGTATGTGATCCATGTATATATATCACTATAATTCCATCTCTTTTTGTTTTTGGGCCGTGTATATATATATTATATATATATATATTAATTAATACTTTAATATATAAATATAATATATATCTTAATAATTATCTTTATTATTTAAACTTTATATAATTATCTCTATAATTATATATCCTTTAAATAATATTAATCTTTTATACATTATCTAATAATATATAAATGACTAGATAATTATTTATAATTATCTCTTATTTATTTGTTATAATTATCCATCCAATTATCTACTAATAGATGATAATACTAATTCAAATAAATCAATCTTTTATTTAATATCTAATAATAAATAAAAGACTAGATAATTATTTAAATCCTCCTTAATAGACGAAATATTCCTATTATGTCAATGCCAATTGAATCAATGTTATTAGCCGGGGAAAATGCCTCACCTTTCTACATGAATTATTAGAAGAATTTCCTCGGGTCTCTATAAAACAGAGGTCCTACGGTAGGTAACAGCAGGTACAAGCAACTTGACCGAAGGGGACCAGCGCTTCTACTATCCAATGACAATTAAATCACTACAATATCTAATATTGTACTTTTAGTCCCCGTACTTTGAGATATAACTAAGCATACATTAATTTAATCTCAATGATCATTTCGTGTCATAAATAATATCCAATATTATTTATTCAATAGTTTAATTGCATCTGCTCAGTTGTGTTCATCGGTGTGACCCTCAAGTGTTTTATGAAATCAGCCATGATGCAGTAGTAATGTCATCTTTACACACCATATACTAACAGTTTAGGTGGTTTGAGATATGCTTAGCGATATGGATGTACTTCTACTTGCATTGCTGATCTTCGAACTCTCTTGCGTAAAGATGGAAGTTTTGTTGTAAGCTGGGCCAGGAATATAATTTCAATTTATAGCGTGTTATGTGGTAAAGGCAATAAGCCGTCATCTGATGTTTATTGCAAGTTTGGTACTGGATCAGCTTCCACTATTGGCAATGGTTGGAGAACGATTAGGATTGCAACAACTAGATTTGCTACCTGCTGGTGTATCATTTCCTTTGCGACATGTAAGTTATTCTTTGAGACTTTTTTGGTTTGGTGATTGCTTATCTTTGGATCATATGCATGACTCACAGAAAGCGATACACCCATATAATTGTAAAAAGTATCTAATTATCATATTTAGAATATTTGTAGTAAAATGATGTTGGGTAAATCTAATATGGAGGTTATTTTGTTTTAGGTTTGCTTTATATTTTTTTTATCTTTATTTGTCCCCCAAAAAGAAGTTAAGTTGTTATCTACAACTTTTTAGGTACTGGAAAAGTGTCGTGAATGTCCAACTGCAGATGGGCTTGCTTATGCTAATGTTCTTCTTGGCTCGTGAAGAGAAGTTTTTCGACAGCCTTCCTACAACATATTTGAATTTTGATTCTTCATGTTTAATAAATTTATAAGTATATGTTTAAAGTTCATACCCATGTTAACAGTTTTCTACATAATATTAAAAAAAAAAAAAAGAAGGTTTTTCAAGACTATGTAATGATCTGTACTTTCAAGATTTTGGATTAGTTTGAAAACCAATATTACATATCTTGAATTTCTTCTATTTTGGATGCTTTTAATAGCCAAATCTCTTATGAATTTGATAGGATATCAATTCGTGGTTTGAAGAAAGATCGAAGAAAATGTTATGGTTTTTGCTTACTTCTGTAAACAGTACATGTGTAATATTTTTTTTTCTGTGAGTTCCATACTTCCATCAATGCATGAATTTCTTCTATTTTGAATGCTTCTAATTAATTAACTAATTTTTTTGGCATCAGCTTTGTGGCATTGAGCCTACTGAAAGTCCTCTTTTATGATTTTATCTGGGGGAAAGCCTGGTAAGTACAGTTATACTTTTTTTTCATTGTTCTTCAAATTGTTTCCTTTCATCAGAAGGCTTACAATCCTTTGCTGAGAGCTTACCATAAAAGTGGATGTCAATGTACATCATCATTCCTAAACTCAGAAGAAACCTACCACTAATAGAACATTTGTTTAACACCTTCATTCCTGTAATATGAAGGCACCAGCAAAACCAACCAGTTCAGGATTGCTTAGTTATCACAGATATTTACCCGAACCCAATTGCTTAGTTATCACAGATATTTACCCGAACCCAATCATCATAAATTATCTGAATCTTAAAGAAAAGGGGCAGCATCTGTATCATGTTCAATAGACTTGTAAAATCGTGTTAATTGACTTTTTTTATGGAGATTTTTGCATTATTGATCATTTTTATATTCCTTAAGGTCCACATAAGATCCAAGGGATTGGTCTGGATTTACTCCTGGTGTTTTAGAAGTTGATCTAATCGATGAAGTTGTTCAAGTAAGAATCATCCTATCTTTCTTTCACCATTGCTTTTGTTAAGGTTGCTTTGTGGGTTTTATCTTTTCCCACAATAAGAAATGGGCATCTGTTGTAAAGATTGTTTTGACTAAAGTAATGTTTATTCTCGTTGTTCATAAGGTTTCAAGTGATGCAGCCATCGAAACTGCTGAGGTTCTTGCTCTTAAAAGAAGGATTGCTTCTAAGTTAGAGTTACTCATTTATATGCCTCAGTGGACTTCTTTAACTACAATTGTTGCAGATGAGAATGTCTTTCGGGGTTGTGGCTGCAAAGAGGCCAGTAAGTGTGGTTAATCAACTGATTGTTGAAAGTTTCTTCACTATCATTTCAAGGTAACAACCTTTACGTTTTTTTATTAGTTCGGTTAAACTATATCTAAGAATGAAGCAAACAGATATTTTATAAACTTAACCCGCAGGCCATCTTCTCATGTTTAGGGGAGCGATACTTTATCTTCTGTGCTGTTTAAGTCGGTGTAAAAAGAGGTAGAGAAAATATTTTTTGAGCCTTGAACGCATAGTCTTGGATTTGTGTCAAGACTATGAAAAGGAACCAGGCCTAGTTATACAAAACTTAATTTGTATTGGATCCACTTTTGTTTTTCAAGGGGCACCTTGCTTGCTTTTCTGTTTGCGGTCCCAGTTGTATTGCAAGATGTAATGATATTAAGCGTCAGGATTTGAAGATTTCTTTTTCTACAGCTTCTTTACGTCTATTTTGATAATTATAGATGATTGGGTTAAATCTCATCATGCAAGGTTAAAAGACTAAGAGTATTTTCTCATACCATTATGCTTTTGGTAAACTGGAGACAAATATGTTTGGGAAAACTGAAACAAAAAAATCGCTACCATGGGATTTTACATGTACTATCTTCAATTTGTTGCTCATGCATCTCTCTTAATGTGAGAGGAAGATAGCTTAATCATTTATTTCTGCGTTATTAACAAAGCCATGCAGGAGGGGAGTATGAAACTATAAATGTACTATTAGAGTAGTTAAAATGGAGGGGGTGTACGTCTAAAATATAAATATTTTATGTGATATGGAGCTCGTTGTTGGGAAATAGTTTAAGTACATTCAAGCTGTTAGTTAGACTTCTCAGACTGTTAGTAGATTTTTCATGTAAATACAAAGTTCATGCTGCTAGTTGAAGAAACTCGAGCTGCCAGTGTAAAAGTTCAAGCTGCCAGAGCAAAACAACTCAAGCTGCTCAGTTCATGCTGTCAAGAGATTCAAGCTGCTCAACAGTTTCATAAACAGAAAGTGCTGATTTTCAGGAAAGATATCTACACGAAGATTCCAGCATATCTACTATCAGAGAAGTCATAGTCCTTCAAGGAAACAAGTCCAAAAAGCAATATAAATAGACAGAATATTGTATAGAAGTTCATAGAAGTTTTCTGCGTATTTTTGAGTCTGTAATTGCTTTATTGTTTAAGTTTTCATAAGCCTCTAAGGTTGTAAAACCCTAAGAACAGTCTGTGTTCTTCGTCTAATCAAAATAGATTAAAGGTGATTGTAATCATTGAATTCAGCAATACAAACAGTCTTGATTACTTCTTATGTTTTATGCTTCATTGGTTCTGAAAGTTTTTGTTAAAATAATTAAGTGTTATTCCGCAAACTTCTTAATTAAACTTTGATTCAAAGCAAGATTATTGATTTATACTCTGATAAATTTCAAATCAGTTAATCTTGGTTATTCATATTTTAGATCCTGTCAAGTGGTATCAGAGCCAGGTTGTCCTTTATTTTTCAAAGTCGAAAACTTTCTTCAAAATTTTTAATCTTTTAAAATGGAATTTGAAAATAGCAGCAGTTGATCTGGGCAAGGACTCAAAGTGCCTATGCTCAAGCCCACTGAGTTTGAGATGTGGAAACTCAGGATTCAACAGCATATTCAATTCATTGATTATGCCATATGGGAAGCTGTTGAATTCCCTCCTGTAGTTGATCCAGAACTTGATGCTGAGGGAAAACCAGTCAAAACTCCTCCAAAAACTGAACTTGAAAGGAAGGCTAGAATGAATGAAGTGAAAGCACTCACACTATTACAAATAGCCATTCCTAATGCTTATCAACATCAGTTCAAAAAGTTTTATACTGCTCACTCTCTTTGGAATGCCTTAGAGAAGAGGTTTGCTGGTAATGCAAGTACCAAGAGAAATCAAAAAGACCTCTTGAAACAGCAGTATGAAAACTTTTCTGGTGGCAAAAATGAAAACCTCACTCAAATCTTTGACAGGTTTAACAAACTGATAAGTGAACTGGAAAGTGCAAAGGTCAATCTGGATCAAGATGAAGTCAACAGAAAGTTTCTCAGATCTCTTGGAGAAGAATGGACAGTCTATGCTGCACAGTGGAGAACAAAAGACACACTTGATGAGATAGAATTGGATGATCTGTATAACAGTTTAAGAGTGTTTGAGACTGAGATTGATGCTAAAAAGAAATCCTTTTCTTATAATCACAATACTGCTCTTCTGTCTTCTGAAAAATCTAATAACTGTGATTCTTTTTCAGGTGGTGATGGCAATTCTGCTGAAACTCATTATGAAGCTTTTGTTGCCAATGATGGATTATTTGCTCTAAATGTTGAAGACTTGGAACAAATTCATCCAGATGATCTTGAAGAGATGGATTTAAAGTGGCAACATGCAATGCTGACCATGAGAGCCAAAAGATTTCTGAAAAGAACTGGTAGGACCAACTTTCAAGCCAAAACAGAAGGCAAACCATCTTTTGATAAATCAAAAGTGGAATGCTATAAATGCCATAAGCTTGGTCACTTTGCCAGAGAATGTAGATCTCAAGGTCAACAGCCATCAAGGACTTCACAGCCCATCCAAGCTTCCTCATCAACAGCACTTGTCTCTCAAGAAGACAATGTGTTTGACTGGAGTGATCAGACAGAGGAAGAATTCCAAAATCAAGCACTTATGGCAGAAACATCAAATGTCTCCTCCACTGAACTACCATCTGAGGTAAATTCTAAACTCTGCTCTCAATCATGCAAAAATATGGTTAAAAAGTACAGAGATCATAATGAGAGCATGTGCAAAACTCTAGCTAAGATGGAAGAAAGGAGATATGAATATATGCAAGCCATAGAAGATCTGGAAAAACAGATCAATGATTATAAGGATAATGAGATTCAAATGGGGTATGATAGAAACTATCATGAATGGGAGAAAAAGGAACTCAATAAGAAAATAGAATCTCTGAATAAAAAGGTAGAAGAAACTGAACAGAAGGTGTTAGAGGCTAATGAGAAACTGGAATCTGTTAACATAGATCTAGGTAACTTCAAGTTAGCAAATCAAAAGCTAGAACACCTAATGGAAGTTCAATTCAAAGATAGAGTCAAATCTCAGGTCAATCCCAAAGAAGGAATAGGATACAGAGCTACTCCACCTCCATATAATAACAAGTACATTCATCCAATGAGTGAAGTTGCTGATAGACTTGTCAATGAACCACTAGATGAGTCTATGACTATTGTAGATCCTATCCTTGATAACAGTCCTGAATTAAAAGAAGATAAGAGTCAAAATAGAGACTGTGACACAAAGAGTGCACCCATAGAAGTCCAAGTTCCCAGTAAGAAAGGAAAAGAGAAGATGAGTGTATGCAATGCTACTCCACAAGTTTCTGTACATTCTAACTGTAACACTGCATCTTCATCAAAAGGAACTAAAAGAGGTAAAACTGTTTCTATCTGCACATGCCAAAAGCATGGTGTTCAAAAGTTTCCTAAACAACAGCAGGTAAGAGGAAACCAGAGAAACAAGAACCAGAAATTGACAGAAAAGTCTGGTGTTCCAATTCAAACTGTCAAAAGATGCTTTCACTGTGGAAGGAAGAATCACTTAGCCAAGGATTGTTTTTACAAACCAGCTGTTGCAAAACAGACTGTGCATCACACAAAATCAAATCCTAAACAGGCAAAGCACTCAAAAGTGAAACCTTCCACAGCAGCTCCAAAGAAAACAGTTGATCACAGATTCTCAAAAGTTAATAAAAAACAGTCCACACATCAAAAACAAGTTTTGGCAAAGCCTAAATCAAGTTTTAAACAAATATGGTGTGTCAAGGACAAATCTGTTGCTCAAACTGCTAATGCAAAAGATCAGACTGCTAAGTCAAAATCTGATGCTGTTAGTGCAAAAACTGAAACTGTTAGCACTACAAACACAGCTCAAGCTGCTGGGCATCAAACTGGAGCTGCTAGTGAATCATCTGAGACTGTCAGAAGAAAAGATGATCAAAATAGTTGGATACCTCATATTATCACTAAATACTCTCCAAAGACTCCATCAGTAGATCTCACCAAATATAAGAAGTCAAAAACAGTTTTTAGTTATGTCAATGTACAAGGCCAACCCAAAACCAATTTGGTTTGGGTTTACTCCACTACTAACTAAGCTGTTATTTGTGCAGGGCAACCACAGGTCTCCTCATAGAACAAGATGGCATCTGGACAGTGGATGCTCTAGGCACATGACAGGCAATTCTGAATGCTTGTCAAATTTCAAAGGTTTTGATGGAGGTTTTGTTGCATTTGGAGGCAACTCAAAAGGAGGTAAGGTTACAGGTAAAGGTACTGTTAATGCAGGCAACATGACATTCCATGATGTTCTGTATGTTGAACAGCTTAAGTACAATCTATTGAGTGTCTCTCAAATCTGTGACAAACAAAACATTGTTCTGTTCACAGATTCTGAGTGCATTGTTCTTTCAAAGGATTTCAAAATTCCTGAAAATCTTGTTTTACTTAGAACACCAAGAAAGGACAATGTTTACTGCCTGGACACAACTCTCTTGACTAAATCAAATACTTTAAGCTGTTTAATATCCAAAGCATCATCAAATGAGTCTGCTCTTTGGCATAGAAGGATGTGTCACATGAACTTCAAGTCCATGAATGATTTAGTTAAAAAGAATCTGGTAAGAGGATTACCACAAAAGGAGTTCATTTGTGATGATCATTGTGTAGCATGTCTTAAAGGTAAGCAACACAAAACTTCTCATAAGGCCAAAGAAGTAAATTCAATCTCATCTGTTCTTCAGTTGTTACATATGGATCTATTTGGTCCAACATCTGTTTTGAGTTTGAATAAAAGGGCATACTGTTTAGTCATTGTTGATGATTTCACCAGATTTACTTGGGTTTACTTTCTTAGGTCCAAAGATGAAACTGCTGAGCTAGTTAAGTCTTTTATCCTTAAGATAGAAAACCAATCCAATTCCAAAGTTAAGGTGATAAGATCAGACAATGGAACTGAATTTAAAAATCAAATTCTAAACAGTTTCTGTGAGTCCAAAGGCATTGCTAGACAATATAGTGCACCAAGAACACCACAGCAAAATGGTGTAGCTGAAAGAAAAAATAGAACATTAATTGAGGCTGCTAGAACAATGCTAGCTGATTCAAATCTGCCAATGACTTTCTGGGCAGAAGCTGTTAATACAGCCTGTTATGTTCTAAATAGGGTTCAAGTTGTCCAATCTCAAGGAAAAACTCCCTATGAGTTATTCCATAACAGAAGTCCCCTAATAGCTTTCTTCAAGCCTTTTGGATGCCCATGTACTATTCTTCACACTAAGACTCACTTAGGGAAGTTTGAGAGTAAGGCTGAAGAAGGATTCTTTGTAGGATACTCAACTCAAAGCAAAGCCTATAGAGTATACAACAGTGTGTCTAAAACAATTGAAGAAAGTGCCAATGTTGAATTTAATGAAAATACTGCTAATATCAAAGGCACTGGTCCTGATTGGTTGTTTGATTTAGATTCACTAACAAATTCTCTGAGCTTTGTTGAGTATACTGCAGAAGCTGATGCATACAGGGTTAAAGCTGCTAACACAAATTCTCATGCTGCCAATACAATTTCTCATGATGTTGGCACAAAGTCTCAGACTGCTGCAGATTCAACAAGTTGGGATGATTTCACCACTCTACCACTTCTGTCTTGTGATCCTCCAGGGGTCCTGAATGATGCAAATCCAGACACTGAAGTGCCATTCTCAAGCCCTGACAGCACAGCTCCAACACAACAGGAAACAGTCCCAGATTCAAGTCAAGCTGTTTCAGAAACTGAACCACTCACTGGTTCTGATGGAGATGATACAAACCTTGGAATTCCTTTCAAACAGAGAGAGAGCCCACACTAATAGTTCACAAGTATCACCCTCTCAATCAAATACTGGGTGATCCAAGCACTCCTGTTCAAACAAGGAAGATGGTTCACAATGAGACTGCTGCTGAACAAGCAGTTACTGAATTCAGTCTAGCTGCTTTTGAACATGCCTGTTTCATGTCTCAATTGGAACCTAAAAAGGCATCAGAAGCATTAAAAGATTCATCCTGGATTGAAGCTATGCAAGAAGAGCTTTTACAGTTCAAAATTCAGAATGTATGGACTCTGGTGGATCTTCCTAAAGGTAAGAGAGCAATAGGTACAAGATGGGTGTTCAGAAACAAGAAGGATGAGAGAGGGATAGTCATCAAGAACAAAGCAAGACTAGTAGCACAAGGGTACACTCAAGAAGAAGGAATAGATTATGATGATGTCTTTGCTCCAGTATCAAGAATTGAAGCCATCAGACTATTTCTAGCATATGCAAGTTTCAAAGGCTTTAAAGTGTATCAAATGGATGTTAAGTCTGCTTTCTTGTATGGGACAATTGAAGAGGAAGTGTATGTGTGTCAACCTCCTGGTTTTGAAGACTACAAGTATCCAGACAGGGTGTACAAGCTAGACAAAGCTCTCTATGGTCTTCACCAAGCCCCCAGAGCATGGTATGACACACTGTCATCATATCTTCTACAGAATGGATTCAAGAGAGGCACTCTGGACAAAACACTCTTCACTAAATCCATCAAAGCTGAGATTCTACTTGTCCAAATCTATGTTGATGACATCATCTTTGGCTCAACTAATGATAGTTTGTGCAAAGAATTTGAGGCCCTAATGCACAAAAAGTTTCAAATGAGTTCAATGGGGGAACTCACATTCTTTCTAGGGCTGCAGGTTAAACAGAAGCCTACTGGTCTATTCATAAGTCAATCAAAGTATGTCAAAGACATATTGGAAAAGTTTGGCTATCAAGACACAAAGGTTGCAAGCACTCCAATGGATCCTCATAAACAGCTCCATACAGACAAAGATGGCATAGATGTGGACATTCATCTATACAGATCCCTTATAGGATCTCTCATGTATCTAACATCTTCAAGACCTGATATAATGTTTGCTGTCTGTGTGTGTGCTAGGTTTCAATGCTCTCCAAAGGATTCTCACTTAGTTGCTGTTAAGAGAATCTTTAGATATCTTAAAGGCCAACCACATTTAGGCCTATGGTATCCTAAAGACTCTCCTTTTGAACTAACTGCTTATTCTGACAGTGACTATGGTGGATGCAACATTGACAGAAAATCCACAACTGGTGGATGTCAATACTTAGGAGCAAGACTGGTCTCTTGGCAATGCAAAAAGCAAACAACTGTCTCCACATCATCCACTGAAGCAGAATACGTAGCAGCTGCAAGTTGCTGCTCCCAGGTAATGTGGATTCAAAATCAGCTAAGAGACTATGGTATGAATTTCTTATCCACTCCTATTTATATTGACAATTCAAGTGCAATTAGCATTGTGCAAAACCCAGTGAAATTCCCAAAAACCAAGCATATAGAAATCAGGTTTCACTTCATCAGAGATTGTAATGAAAAGAAGTTAATCCAAGTTACCAAAATACATACAGATGATCAGCTAGCTGATCTATTTACAAAACCTTTTGATGTGGGAAGGTTCACTTTCCTAATATCAAATATTGGTATGGTAAACATGGATTAATTGGTTTTCATTATTATCGAATCAGTATGCTAATTTAAGGGGGAGACACTGTTCCATTGAAAAGTTGCACAATTTTACACTAACAGCATGAGTCTTTTCTCATGCTGCTAGTTCATTTTCTCGGACTGCTAGTTATTTTCACTTGATCTGTCAAAGTGTGCAGGGTATTTGGGTAATTTTTCAAATGTGTGCGCGGGACCCAACCCTTTCGAAACCTTTAAAGGTCCCGGTTTCGTTCAGTTGTAACTACCAGTTACATATTCTTCTTCCACGGCCTTCTGCTTTCTCTCTGAACGAATCACACATTCTTCTTTCAAACCCTACAACCATCGTTTGTTCATCCATGGAGTTCGTAATAGAGCATAACTGCCTCCCATACACCCTAAAACACTCTGAACTTCAACCGTTTCATGCAATGATGGATTTCCTCAGGCACTCCCATATTCATTATGCCCTAACCATAAACCCTACTATATACATCTCCCATATTGAACAGTTTTGGAATCATGCTTCTGTTCAAACCATCAATGGAGTGCCTACTCTCATATCCAAGATTGATGGAACTGTGATCAATATCACTGAGGAATCCATCAGACATCACTTGCATCTTCAAGATGCCTCAGGTATGACCGACCTATCCCTTCAAGCTTTACATTTTGGTCTTCAAAACATTGGTTATAGGGGTCCTGCTGATTCTTTTACTTTTCTTAAGGCACATTTTTCTCCTAAATGGAAATACCTTGTGCACATCATTCAGCAATGTTTAAGCCCCAAAAGAACTGGTTGGTCTGAGTTTTCTTCAAATATTGCCACTGCCTTAGTGTGCTTTTCTACTGGCCAACAGTTCAATTTTTCAAACATGATTTTTCAGGGGATGTTAAGGCATCATTCCCTAAAGAATGAGAAATTTTTGATGTATCCTAGGTTTTTGGCAGAAATAATTGCACACACCTGCACAAATCCACATTTACATAAACGGATACATGTTTCCCATAGGCACTCATTGTCTTCAATCAAAAGGCTGATAAAGCCAAGTGCCAATTTTGTCAGTGTAGATGCTCCATTGCCCTCTGCAATGATGAACATCATTTCAGGAAACAGAGGAGAGGGTCTTGAGCAGGCTCAGCCTAACATTACTGCTACAACCCCAAGACCCCAACCCACTCCTCATGATACATATATTCCCTCTGATCCTTTTGTACAGCCAACATGCCCACTCAGAAACACATACAAAAGAAAAAGGAGACCAGAAGCTCCTTCCTCCTCCTCCCATCAGCAAGAGCCATATATCCCTGTGCAGGAGGATACTCCTGCACAGCATATCCAAAGGGAACCACTAGAGGAAACTCCCATCCTCACTCAGGAGGTGAACATCTCTTCAGAGATGGTTCATATGGGTTCTGTGGCTGGCACTACTGATGTCTCTGCAAAAGAGGCACAGGACAGTGCCAACATAGCTAAGACCACGCCCATGGCAACAGCAAGTGTGCAAACACAAGCTGGAAGTCCCCAGAACCAAGAAAAGAGGGGCCCAGACGTTTCTACTTCTGGTTTCAATGTCAGTGATAGATCACAAGCACCTCAGGTGTTCTCTGATCTTGAGGCTAGTCTACAACAAATGCTTTTAACGGATCCCAGGCTCAAACCTGTTGTAGCCATGTTGGACTATCAAATGTCCATCATTGCTGCACAGGGAGCCCAAATTTTTGCTCTCAAGCAGGCAGAAGCTGCTCAGAATAAGAGAATGGATTATCTTCACAGAGGCTTCACTCTCTGTGGAAATAAAATTGTGAAATTAGAGCAGATGATTCAAACCCAAGAGGCAGAGGTTGTAGGTCCTTCTGACCAAACCAATGCTTCCAAAAAGGGGGAGAATCAGGAGGTCCCAACAACAGTCCAAGCAGCACCAACAGTCCCAGTTTCTAGGCTAGCAGTCCCAACAGCTTCTCAAGCTGTTAGCCTAGAAACTCAAGCTGCTCCTTCAAAAGTCACTGGAGTTGTGATCAGAGAAGGAATTCAAGCTCCATCAAGTACAGTCCAAGCAACATCCTCTTCTGTAAAAGACAAGGGCAAGGGCATTCTCATTGAGTCTCCAAAGCACAAATTCTCCTCCAAAGAAGCCCAGATTGCCTTTGATGCTGAAGTTGCCAAGAAATTGGCAGAAGAAATGGACAAAGAATTAGATCAGCAAGCCCAGCCCCAATAGATGATGATGAGACATTAGGTGATTACCTAAAGGGGTTTGTGGGCAAACAAGGTGAAAAGAAGAGAAAGATGCCAACAGGGCACTCCAAGGCTGAGCATAGAAGATTTCTTATCAATTTTGCCTTTGCAGCAGGTATTCCAAAGAAAATGGCTCAGTCCATGTCTACTGAAAGGCTGCAGGAGATTCATGACAAGGAGATGGACAAAAGAAAGAGAACAAAAGTCTCTCCAGAAGCTCAACCATCCAAAGAAGTCCAACCATCAACTCAATCAGTCCAAACTAAAGCTGCTACCAGTGCTCCTGTTCCTACTGAACAAGCTGTTGCATCTATTCCTACATCTGATCCATCCTCACAAGCAAAGCTATATCAAGTTAAAAGAGTGCTGTTTGATCAACAACTGCAAAAAGCCATGGAGATAGAGAAGTTGATTGATCAACATGATTTTACAAAGCCTCAAATCAATTACTGGTTTGCTAAGTCCCTGGATGACCGTAACTTGAGAGTTAAGTTTGTGGTAAGAAGGGAGTCTGGACCAGAAGAAGAATATGATACATTTTGGCAGATGGTTCAGAAGTTGACCAGATATGAGCTTATCAGAATGCACAACATTGGGTCTGTATCACAAGTTAGATCTGCTCTACCACAAGTGAAGCAAGTAATTAAAGATCTAAAATCAATTGTTGACCCTGAATCTGCAAGGAAAGAAATAGAGGATGCTGTGAAGAAGGGGAAGAAGGTCAAGCAAGTTGATCTGTTTGTCAAGTCAAGGACATACAGAATCAAATTTTCAGATGGACCTGGTATATTATTCAATCTCGAATTTTATGATTTACCAAAAGATATGCTACTTCAGATAAAATCTGTTAGGGTATCTTGTGATAGAGATGAGATGAAGAAAGAATTTTTGAAGGCTGTAGATCAGAAACTTGCACAGTTGTATGTAACAACCTAACTTTTAGTCAGTCATGTAATGCTTAAGTTTTGAGTTAATAATATAATTTTATTATATTATATTATTTATGTTGCAATTATTAAATAAAAATATGAAAATGGATTAAGTAAATATAATTTTAAATTATATTTATGATATAATTAAGTAAAATAAAAGAGATATAAAATACAAAAGTTTAAGTGGGTTAAGATTACAAATGTGATCAAATGGAGATATAAAAGCCGAGATAATGATCATTAAAGATCATTAACCCCAAAATCACTCTCTCTCTCTAATCTCTCTCTAACCTCTCGGCCAAACATCAAAATTCATCAAAGAAATCCATAAACTTGCAATCAATTGAGGAATCAATACACTAAAGAGTTACAATCATCATCAAAGATCAATAATCTACAAGAATTTGAGGTAATAATTTCTTTTAATTTCAAAATATATGAATGTTTGGTTCGGTTTAGTGTAAAACCGAAACCAAGAAATTAAAGTATGAAATTTGTTGTTGCATGTATAAAATTTTACTAGTTTATGATGAATTAAAGCTACTAAATGAATCAGAAATAAAATTTATGGGTTGGATCGTCCAAAATAGCAACAAATCTGAATTTTTGACAAAAATGTGTTCTTGACAAAAAGAGTCATATTTTGGATGATTTTGACCCATATATGATGTTATTGATAGGGAAAAATATATAAAATCAACCCAAAAATGATAATATAACATAATATAAAGTTGCATGTTAATATAATAGAGCTTTGTGAATTTTTATGAAAAATCCGTATGAACAAATGATGAACACCAAGAACAAAATTTCTGGGAAAATATAAGTAAGGATCCGAATTCGGGTATAACCGAATTCGGATGGTGCCCATTTCGGACCTATGTTTCGGTTCGGATGATATCATTTCAGGTCCTTATAAAATCGGTTGACCAATTTCGGATATCCCAATTCGGATGAATATTGGTCCGGATTCGGATAAACCCAAATTCGGATAATGTACTTCGCATGAGGCCTAATTCGGATCCCTCATTTCGGTTCAGCTCGGTCCGAATCCGGTTGACCCGAATCCGGATGGTCCGAACTTGGGGATCCGGATCCGAATAATTGATTTTATATTTTTAAATTAGAATTAAAGATTAACCAAGCAACATGATTATATATATTTTAATATATATATGTGTGCAGATTTTTAAGAAGTTTAATGAAACAAAGAATATGAACGAAAGAAAGATGTATGATTTATTAGTTATCAGAATCAGATGAAATAAAAGACTTTAAAGCTAAAAGCTGATGACCTTGATATAATATGATTCTGGACAGGTTCAGTTGATATCTGAACATTGATTTAAAGACTTAAAGACTTAAAAGCGGGTCAAAGATTTGAATTGACAGAACAGATTGACAAAGATAAAATCCTGAGATAACTCAGGTGGCAGATTCATATATCTGTTTGACCAAGACCCAACACTGTGAGTTATAGATATTCAAATTGAACATGCAAAGATCCGTTTGAGATATATTGATGCTGTTACATTATTGACATTCATTTATCAGCTGGATTGAGACCTGTGCACACCATGGATGGGTGTTGCCCAGTGAATCATGATAGCTATTTGCTTATCATTTCATATTGCATTTATTAGCGCTTCAGACTTTGCTTTATGATTTGTTGCTATCATGACTTCTAAGACTTATGCTTACTTCATTGATCAGACTTGATAAGATTTATTCAGCTTGACTAGCCCTTATGGTCTATTGTTCTAGACCTGGCTATTCCACCAGTTCTCACGAACTTGGTAATGACCTCCGATGTTCGGCCATGTTGACTTACTGGTAGCTAGCCCAGTATGTGGCTGATCCCCACAATATAAGCGTGAGTGTGGTTTGAACATCATCCGATCTTAAGATACTATATCTCAATCATGATGAGGGCTGTAGCGGCAGCCAAGACATATCATGCTTAGATTTATGACTCCGCTTGACACGCATGTTAATATTGAAAATCTATAAACTCACTAAGCTTTGCTTACAGATGTTGCTTTAAAATTTTACAGGAAAAGTCAAAGGAAAATCACCTGCAGGACCTAGTGCTTAGGTCATCAAGAAATCCAAGTTTTGAAGCTTTCTTAGACCACTACTCAACAATTATCTGGTACTGATTGGAAGACATCAAATGTGGTGGTTCTGGGTAGACTTGATGCAATGTTTGATGTGATGATTAGATTAGATGTTACCCTTTTTATAACTTTAATTTGAAAATCTGTAATTTGTAATGAACTTAATCCTAAAATGTTTGTACTTGTAATTTAATATTCCGCAATTAATTACCCTATCTTAGTATGGTTGATATCGTATTGCATGATATGGGACCTAGACTGGTGAGCACCGCCCCGTAAGGGGTGGTCTTCACAGGATGGTATCAAAGCACTAGTTTGAGTGAATCAAGTATTACGTAAGTATACTTGGTCTCAAACTGAAGCAATACATATGTATCAATCATTTAGGTGGTTTGAACTGAGATAGGATGTACAGACTGTTAGGATGGGAAAAAGGGTACATAGATCTAAGTCTATAAACTGATAGTTAATTGATTTTAATTTTCAGTAGAAGATGTCAGGATCAGGATCAGGTGATATTCCCAACAATATGACCCAACAACAAATGTTTGAAATGATGCAACAATTTCTAGCCCAACAATCAGAACAACAAAACAAAATGATGCAAGAACAGTTTCGTGCCAGAGATGAGGCCGAAGCTAAAAGACGAGAAGATAAGAAAAATAAGAGAAAAGATAAGCAAGTCCAGACCAATGAATCTGATTCTGATAAATCTAACCCAGAAACCCAAATAGCTCAGCCAAAAGGCTGCAAGTTTAAGGACTTCAAAGCGAGCGGTGCCCTGAACTTCGAGGGTACAGTGAATCCGATCCAGGCGATGGATTGGATTAGTCACACTGAAGAAATCTTCAGGATTTCTGATTGTCTAGATTCGAAGAAAGTAAGCTATGCGTCTGCACTATTTGTGGGAGCTGCCCGAGCCTGGTGGAAAACCCAGCGAAGTATCTATGGTGAGGAGGTGATTCAGACTCTAGAATGGGAACAATTTCTTGAAATGTTCAATGCAAAGTACTGCCCGGTCGATCAGCGAGATAAAATGGAAGTACAACTGATGCAGCTGACTCAGGGAACGAAGACAGTCGACGAATACGAGCACGAATTTTCGAGATTATGTGGCTACTCTTCTTACCAAGTGGCAACAGAGGAAAGGAAAATGAATAGGTTCCGAGTAGGACTCAATCCCAGATATCGACATCCCATGAGTGCGATCAAATATAAGAGCTATCTGGAAATGGTAGAAGCAGCGAGACAGATTGAGCGAGGGTACTTAGAGTATGGTGATCAGTTATACGCTCCGTCTACTAACCCGATGAATCCGTCTCCTCCAAAGAAACAGCGATTTGGCAGATTCTTTAAGCCAAATAAATCTCAGTCTCAGCAATCCTATCAGCATAGTTCACAACCGAAAGCGCAAGCCTACTCACTGACAAACGAGCCGCGATTCTGCAAGAGATGCAGAAAGTCTCACATGGGACTATGTAATCCGGATGACGTTACTTGCTTCGCGTGCAACATGATTGGTCATAGTAGTGAAGAATGTCCCCAGCAGGGACGTGGATGTGCAAAATGTGGAAAAAGAGGACACTTCATGTATCAGTGTCGTAGCGGGCCGCGTTATCAATCTCAATCATCTGCAGGAGGTTCTTCGGGGAAAAGTTCTGCTGCAACACCAACTGCAAGGACACGTGCATTCCAAATAACGGCTGAAGAGGCGAGAGAAACACCTGACGTAGTCACTGGTACGTTTCTGTTAAATACGATACCTGCTCGCGTATTATTTGATTCTGGCGCAAGTCGTTCCTTCATATCGACTTCTTTTGCATCAAGATTATCTAAGTCCCCATCGAAGCTTCCTTTTGTACTTGACATTGAGACAGCCAGTAACAGCTATGTTATGGCTGATTCTGTATATCGAAACTGCACACTACTCGTAGATAATATTGTGTTCAACCTGGACCTTATCCCGATTCCCTTGAAAGAGTTTGACGTCATCATCGGCATGGATTGGCTAATGAACAACGATGCTACAATTATCTGCAACCGGCGAGTCATCAGAATCAAGTCTTCAGATGGCCGAGTACTTGAGATCAAGGGCGAGAAGCGAAAAGGTGATCACTGCTTCATATCTGTTGAAAAAGCGCATAAGTACTTATCTAAAGGTCATGAATCCTACGTATGCTATGTCTCATCTGAATCTATCTCTGAAGCCCAAAAGAAATCATTATCTGATATTCTTATCGTCTGTGAGTTCCCAGACGTATTTCCTGACGATATTTCCGGAGTGCCACCGGAACGACAAGTCGAGTTCAGTATTGACTTGGTTCCTGGTGCGGCTCCTATTGCGAAAGCTCCATACAGACTTGCACCTGCAGAAATGCAGGAAATGTCAAAGCAACTGCAAGAGCTGTTGGAGAAGGGGTTTATCCGACCAAGTTCTTCTCCGTGGGGTGCACCAGTACTATTTGTTAAAAAGAAAGACGGAACTTTCCGTATGTGCATCGATTACGGCGAGTTGAACAAGGTTACAATAAAGAATAAGTATCCTCTGCCCAGAATCGATGATCTGTTTGATCAGTTACAAGGAGCCAGTTACTTTTCGAAAATAGATCTCCGTTCTGGGTATCATCAGTTAAAAGTCAGGGAAGAAGATGTTCCAAAGACAGCTTTCCGTACAAGATACGGCCATTACGAATTTCTCGTGATGCCGTTCGGCTTGACAAATGCACCAGCGGCATTCATGGATCTCATGAACCGTGTGTGCAGATCAATGTTGGATAAATCAGTTATCGTGTTCATAGACGATATTCTGATTTACTCCAAAACGGAGGCTGATCATTCTATTCATCTACGACAATTGCTAGAGTTATTAAGAAAAGAAAGACTCTATGCAAAGTTTTCTAAGTGCGAATTCTGGCTCAGACAGGTATAATATCTATTATATAAGTCTTGAGCTGTTTCCTTAACTATTCTATGATTCACCTCAGAATTTGAAATTCTATCTTAATTCTTATAGATTCAGTTCCTTGGCCATGTTGTTTCTGGCGAAGGGATTTCCGTTGATCCGTCAAAAGTCGAGGCCGTTCAGAAGTGGCAAACACCTCGCAATGCCTCCGAGATAAGAAGTTTCCTTGGATTGGCCGGTTATTATCGGCGATTCATAAAGGACTTCTCAAAGATTGCTGTGCCGCTTACAATGCTAACACGAAAGAATACTTCTTTCGTTTGGACCAATAAACAGCAAGAGGCATTCGATATTCTGAAGCAAAAGTTGATTCAAGCGCCGATCCTAGCTTTGCCAGAAGGCAATGATGATTTTGTCGTTTACAGCGACGCATCTGGTACTGGCTTAGGATGTGTTCTAATGCAAAGGGGAAAAGTCATTGCCTATGCTTCAAGGCAATTAAAAGACTACGAGAAAAGTGCACCAACTCATGATCTTGAGTTGGCTGCCGTTACCTTTGCTTTGAAAATCTGGCGTCACTATCTATATGGGACTCGGTGTCAGCTCTACACCGATCATAAGAGTCTCAAATACCTTTTCACTCAAAAAGATCTGAACATGAAACAGCGTCGATCCTTGGAGCTTATCAAGGATTATGATTGCGAGATCTTATATCATCCCGGCAAAGCAAATGTTGTCGCGGATGCGTTGAGTAGAAAAGTATATACAGAAAAGTGCTGTTATGCCCTAACTCCAGTTATATTCTCTT
>JAANYP010005643.1:112181-159606 GCA_020465985.1 Centrapalus pauciflorus
AAGTAATTTTAGTTTAATATATCGTAACTGTCATATAGTTTTCCTTCGGTTTATGTATATTATTAAATTTATTTGTTTGTTAACCCACGAAACTTTTGTATGTTACAATCTCTTTTTATGTTTGGGCATCTTTAATGATCTATAATATAAATTTCAATAAGGTGTAAAGAGTCATAATAATTTTCAACGTAATACATTACATCAATAAATAATGTAAAGAAAATACCATTAATTTCTCAAAATCAGATAATTTACAACTTGGCACAAGTTAGGTCGTTACAAACTAAGAATGGGCTCCACCACCACAAACTCGTCCCCGAAGTTTGTAGATTCGAACAGCTGGGATAATAGCGTTCATAAACATCACGCGAGTCCCAAGACGGATGGCAACCTTTTGTGGCGTGTTTCCATTGGACGAAAAATAAGAAAGCACCATCTGTATATCGCTTATTTCTAAGCTTCTTTCTTGTCTTCGAATCAAATTACGTCTGCGCTCTTCAACCACGGGGATCGAAGCTTTTCCATCTATACGGGCAGGTTAACGTGTGGTAGCTGAACGTCTCTTCATCGGCTAAGCGCTTCTTAAGTGACGAACATCGGAATACAAGATTACTTCCGCTAAATCCATCTGGTAGATCAGCACGGTACGACTGATTCCCACAATCGTTTCGATGATCTGAACGGTCCCGATAATCTCGGAGCTAACTTGTTTTCGTATTTAATGACCGTACCACATTCTCATTGGGGAGACTTTCAAGCATCACCAATAGGTAACTGCAAAACTTGAGGATCATATGCCGATTGTCAGAAATATGACGCTCTCTCTACTCTCTCTCTACACATATCCGGCAACCTCATAAAACCATCAAGAAATTCAAGAAATTTGTGTTTAATTGAGGATTGAAGACAACAAGAAGTTACAAACAACATCAAGCAACATTAATCTGCAAGAAATTAAGGTAATTCTTGACTTAAATCTCAAGCATTCAAGAGTTGGTTCGATTTTATTAAAAACCAAAACCAAGTGATTTAAATGTAAAGATTTCAAGTTGCATGTATAAGATTATGAAAGAATATGATGAATTGAAACTAATAAAAGTGATAGAAACAAGAATTTGTGATTAGATTGTCCAGAAATGATGAAATCGGAAATTTTTATAAAAACTTGTGTTCTTGGCAAAAATAATCATTTTTGGATGATCTTGATCAAATAATGATGTTATTGATAGGGAAAAATGTATAAAAACACTCAAATAATGATAATACATCAAAATATATAGTTGCATGTTACTAAGCTGTGTTTTTGAGAAATTATATGTAAAATCCGTATGAACAAATGAAGAACACCAAGAACAAATCTGGGAAAAATGCTAAGTCTGAGATCCGAATTCGGGTAGGACCGAATTCGGATGGTGCTCATTTCGGGTCCTTAATCCGGATGAATTTATTTCGGGTGCTACAAGTTCGGACCCTACTTAGTATTTATTTCGGATTTAAATTTTTATGATGTGCCATTTCGGATAAGATGCTAATTCGGATTGGGTCATAATCCGAATTCGGGTTATGATATTTTGGATGGTGCCAAATCCGGATGCCCAATTCGGTCTGATCCGAATCCGGATCCTTAATCCGGATGACCGAATCCGGATGGATCCGAAATGGGGGGGATCCGAAACCCAACTTTTATATAAATGATATTTCAATAAAATGAATGATTTTATACATTGTTAAAAGGACTTTTTGAGAAATATTGAGACAGAGAATAATTTGAGAATAAAGAAATTATCAGAATCAGATAGAATTAAAGAATTTATGACCAAAAGATGATGACATTGATAAAATAAGTTATCAGATATCAGACTCAGATAAAATACAAGAATTTGAAGACTAAATTGATGATGATGAAAATGACATGATCTTATCATGAATGATTTTGAACAGGTTCAGTATATTCTGAACAAAGATTTACAGATTTAAAGACTTAAAAGCGGGTCAGAGACTTGAACTGACAGATTACAGATTGACAAAATCCTGAGATAACTCAGGTGGCAGATTCTTATATCTGTTTGACCAAGACCCAGAACTGTGAGTTATAGATATTCAAATTGAACATGCAAAGATCCGGTTGAGATATATTGATGCTGTTACATTACTTGACATTCATTTATCAGCTGGATTGAGACCTGTGCACACCATGGATGGGTGTTGCCCAGTGAATCATGATAGTTATTTGCTTATCATTTCATATTGCATTTATTAACGTTTCAGACTTTGCTTTATGATTCGTTGCTATCATGACTCTTAAGACTTATGCTTACATCATTGATCAGACTTTTGATAAGATTTATTCAGCTTGACTAGCCCTTATGGTCTATTGTTCTAGACCTGGCTATTCCACCAGTTCTCACGAACTTGGTAATGACCTCCGATGTTCGGCCATGTTGACCGACTGGTAGCTAGCCCAGTATGTGGCTGATCCCCACGATATAAGCGTGAGTGTGGTTTGAACATCATCCGATCTTAAGATACTATATCTCAATCATGATGAGGGCTGTAGCGGCAGCCAAGACATATCACGCTTAGATTTATGACTCCGCTTGACACGCATGTTAATATTGAAAATCTATAAACTCACTAAGCTTTGCTTACAGATGTTGCTTTAAAAATTTTACAGGAAAAGCCAAAGGAAAATCACCTGCAGGACCTAGTACTTAGGTCATTCAAGATCCAAGTTTTGAAGCTTTCCTAGACCACTTCTCAACAAACTTTCTGGTACTGATTGGAAGACAGCTAATGTGGTGATTCTGGGTAGACTTGTTGTGATGATTGATGTTATGAATAGATTAGATGTTACCCTTTTATAATTTTATAATTTTATTTTGAAATATGTAAACTTAAATCCTAATCTGTAATGTACATGTAATTTTTAATTCCGCAATTAATTACCCTATCTTAGTATGGTTGATATCGTATTGCATGATGTGGGACCTAGACTGGTGAGCACTGCCCCGTAAGGGGTGGTCTTCACAGATGGTGGTTGCCAAGAACCCCCGGTAGGATCACCACCACAATCACCACCATGACCAGTCGCTACAGTCGTCATCTGTCAAAAAAATTAGAAGTATAATAACCTACAAAACAAACATTAGTGTATGTTGACAGTTCAATAAACATATTGAAAAAACAACTCAAGAAACATATTATAACTAATTAATATCTTCACAAATTACAACTTAAAAACAATTGGATTCATCACTGGAACAATAGCGTATTTCTCACTCATTATCAGACTCCAAATTATCACTGTCAGATTTATCAACAACGTCAACATTGTTTTAAGTTAACTTTACTAATTAACTTTATGTCACTTTAAAGTAATATATGTTTCTATTTGATGATACTTTAATATATGTTTTAAGTTAACTTTACTATAAATGAATATATGTTTTTAACACTAATTAATATACATATTAATATGTGTTCTAATTTGATAATACCTCAATATATGTTTTAATTTGCTTTTAATTCAAATTAATATATGTTTTAATAACACTAATCAATCTATATACTAATATATATCTTCATTTTATGACATTTTAAAGAAAAACATATGTTTTAATCTAATGTTACTTTAAAAGTAATATTTTTTTAATAGCACTTTTAAAAATACGTATTAACATACATAATATAATTATAATTTTTCATACTTTCTAAACAATAAAAAATATATTGCAATTAAATACACTTTTTTCATATCATAAAAACTCTATATGCATATAAAATTTATTTTTTCTACTAAAACTCATATTAAAAGATAATATTTTCATATCATAAAAAATATGTATTTTTAACACAAATTTAAAACATAATACTTTGAAAAATGATTTAATAACTTAAATAATATGTAAAAATCAGAAATTAAAAAAAAAAAATACTAACCTCAAATGTCGACCCACCGGAGTTTTCACCGGACCGAGGAACTAAGTACAAATGTCAACCACCGGAAAAAAAAAAAAACAAACCTTAAGTATTTCAAGAAATTTATGTAAAAATAATGACATTTATGTTAAATGAAACTAACCTTAAAATTTGTTCAGAAATAACCAAGTAGTCGTTGGAGCTTCAACCAACTTGTCGTCGGAGCTTCGACCGGAAAAAATGGAGACCGGGAAGTGGCCGGAAGAAATGGAGACCGGGAAGTGGCCGGAAGAAATGGAAGAAGATGGTCGGCGGAGCTTCAACCGAGGGGGTCCGCCGGAGCTGCAACAGGCCGGTGGCTGGATATGGATCCGAGAGAGAAATGGGAGGAGAGAGAGGTAGGTGAAAAGTGTAAAAATAAAAACGGCTGGGGCTGTAAGTAGGTTAAATCGGCTAACCCTTCTGCGGCGACAAGGGTGTCGTCGCTGTAGCCCAATCGCGGCAACATGTCGCCGCAAATACCCAAAAATGTCGTCGCAAATACCTCGAAAAAAAACACGGTCTTTCTACCGCGCAAAATGTAATTTTCGTGCCAAAAAAAAATAAAAAATTTATATCTAATACCTTTTTGCGACGACATTGTCGCCGCAAAAGGTCATCTCTGAATATTGACCAATTTAAGTCAAAAAGCAGACTTTTTTTGTCTTTTAGTGGGGTATTTGCGACGACATTAGTCGCTGCAAAAAGCCTTCGTCAAATTTTCTTAATTTTCTAGTAGTGTGTTTTGATGTGTTTATGTCCAATGTTCTAAAAAAATTTAGATTTTTATTTAGTATGTGTTTAGATGGATAAACTTGATGCTTAAATTGTGTAATGGACCTAATGGTAGTGGCTATGGTTTTTGGAAGTCCATGTTCTCACAATTTTTAGCTCAATTTAGTCGTTAGTGTTTACTTGTTTAAAGTGTTTAACTAATTAAAATCGAAAATTAAACCCAGTGAATCGAGAATTCGGACAAGGGACATACCCTTGACCTCTCGGTTTTGAATGGTGACCGAACCCATGAGGGTTTAAACTCTCGATTTGTTTGATTTTCGGTTAAACTCGAATGATTGATTAAGTTAAATGCGCTTAAATTGAATTGGAAGTCAAAAGTGTTTCATTATTAATTTTAAAACGTTTGTGACTTAAAATTCATTTATAGTATTTTTGATTTTTATATAAGTAATAAAGTGGAAGAGTTTGTTGAATTTATTGTGCACAAATTGATTTGAATATTGTATGATTCAGTAATTATAACATTTGATTGGAAGTTGAAAATCAGAATAATCAACGTAGTTGATTATTGGCTTCAATTAATTTCGGTCACAAACGGTTATTCATCCTTAAACTTTCGGCCTACATAAAGTGTTTTGAACCTGAGATTGAGTTGGTTGATAAATTGGTTCGACTATTATTTTCGGTTATTTATTGTTTAAATTAAATTGAGTATTACTCAAAGGTAAAATTTTAAGAATAAATTAAATTAAATCATGGTTTTTTTGGGCAGGGGCTGACCCAAGTAGAATTGGGGGGTGGCACGTGTTACCGGTCCTTTCGCCAATAACTTTATTACGTAATGTAATTTTTTACGATTTTTTGTGTGTGCAACCGGTGATTTTTTGAACGTGCAACCGTGCTTTTTAAATATTAAAACGTAATTAGAATAATTTAATCAAATAAATAAATTTATAGTATAATTATTTATAATTTAATGTAACAAATAGAAAACAATGAATTAATAATATAACACTGAAAATTAAATTCCAAATAAGTCATTATTATTTATTATTTTGGTTCATTTCATCAAACTCAATATCATTAATCTTATTAAATCTCAAAATTTATGAAATTTCAATTAATATTATCGGCTGTTAACCCGACCAGACAAAACTAATTAATAAATTTGTAAAATAAAAAACACGACTCAAAATTGTGCCACCCGGCGACCGAAAATCCTGGGTCCATCACTGTTTTTGGGTTTACTAAAAGTCGGCCATCATATGGATGTTTAACCTTACGCCAACTCAAATCGTGATGGTAAATTTTAATTTACAACTTCATTTAATTATGCATTCAAAGTCTTATAATTCCATCAAGAAATTATATAGTTGAGTTTAATTTATGGATTCGTCTTTAATCGATGAAACTGTGACTTTGATTTTATATCTCGGTCATGATTAAGTGTCTTGAGATTTAATCTCGACATTAACGCTTTGTAAAAATTGTTTAAAACCGTAAATTAATCATTTTTTAATATAAGAAAAAAATTTAATAATTGTCGTCATATATTTTGGTCATCATGTTATAATTTGTTATGACGTAACTAGTGTTTTTGATTTGAAAATTACCTCGATCAAGATGATATGATCAGTAGCTTGAAAATTAATCCAATAAAATTACTAATTTACGACATTATCAATTGTGTTTGAGAATAATTATAAAATGGTCAATTTTTCCTTAATTTAGTTAAACACGTCCTTTAATTGATCAAAAAAAATTTATATATAATTACTTCATAATTTGTCTTAAAGTATATTAAAGTAGAAAATCAACATTTTAAAAGAAATTATTTAAGTACTGTGAATTGGTACTAATTAAATAATAATTTATTCATAAACTTTAAAAAGCATTTAAATTGACGGACTTGCATGCTGCGGACTTATCGCTCGCCCGGGATAAACTCGCTTGCTGCTGGTTTTTGTCGATCTGGTGATCGACTCGGTGCCTCGAGTCCAAGTCTCGGCACCTCTTTTAGTCTCCTACCGGTCGAAAGACTTTTGTAATTGATAACTATATATTAAAAGTAGTTTAATAAAAAGTTTCTAAAAATAGTAAGTCAAATACTTTTTTAAAGTGTTTGAATTGTTAATTGAATATTTTATAAAATAATATAGCTATGAATCCAAAGTAATATAGATATGAAGTTAAATTTACAATTTTCTGTAAAAAGTTTATTTTTTGGAAAGTACTTCTAAAATTTAATTTTTTGAACGTTGTTTTATTTAAGAACGTTATTGAACATAAATATTCTAATTAATGGTAGATTAATTGGTTTTGAAATTATTTTCATGGTAGATGGAAATAAGCTTCAGTTGTTTATTAGTTTTTTCTTTGCTTTATGTTGTTTGTGACATAGCCTAGTCTTGAGACCCTTTGTTTGTGATGTTTGTTTATTTAATCTTGCGTGATTGCTATTCTTTAATTAGTGGTTATTTTGGAAAGGCCAGCATGATACTTAGAATCCTAGTTTATGTTGTGATCAGTAATAGATTAGAAAATAGACAAATGAAACTAGATTAAATTTTATAAGATCTTCGCGAAGATATTCATCCAGAAGGGAGTTCATGAAGGACGTTTGGAGTCGTCACTGGATGCTGAGGCTAGTGGGAGGTGAAAGAGTTTAATCTCATGTCATGTGTCATGCTTGTTCCTTAGGTTTTAACCCAATTGGTTTTTCCGTATAACTCTCGAAAACCTAATTTGTTTCGGCAAATGCTATATCACCATGTTGTTAGTTGTTTATTTCTTTATGCTTTATTTATATTTGAGTGGTTGTATACTTGTGTAGATAAGTTGATAAATAAATGGAAATTAAAAGCGCAAGATGAAAACTAAACCCACAATCATTTTTGATGAAAATTGAAGTATTTTAAAAGGATGTTTAAAATTGGAAACTTTAATATTGTCAAGGTTTAAAATGACATTTTATAAAATGATTTTCAAATGAAAATGGGTTACATTTTTTTTTGAAATGTCATATTATCGAAGAATTGAAATGGTAATGAAAACTGGTATTTTAATTGGACTATTACCAAAATATGTGATGTCTAGGATAGTCACGTTCAGGCTATGGTTGTTATATTTTCTGAAAGGTTTATAACCGAAAGGATCTTGCCCACTCCCCCACTTAAAAATCTAAGACAACACATCATTCATATGAGGACACTCATGTTAGCCCGGTCTTCGTAAGTAGTTTCAGTCATCGTTGGGAGCTTGCGCCCACAACCGGATTGTGTCAAGTAAGTATTGTGAATCGCAAGTAAGACCTGAGCTAATGACTTGCAATAAGTATATTGTTTGGATCAGTGATGACTTTCTGTGAGACCATTCCCCACCGTATGATGAGATTTAAACATGATCGGTTTAACAAACTAAAAATCTCGTAAGATCAAAGAGTTACAAGTAGTTGTAATTGGTAATGATTGTCTCCTTAAGTAGCTCACTCATGTAGATTCAGTCTCCGTTAAATGCATGAATAAGTAAAAGGGTTCTTAGGTATAAACCTTTTATTTCTGAGATGTTGATTTATTAATATTTAATTAAATACTAATCTTTTTGAAAAATGTTTTTAGATCTTTGGAAGAGGTAGATACAAAGGTGGTCAAAATTATTACAATAACATTTAAGATAACAACAACAACAACAACAACAACAACAACAACAACAATAACGACAACATCAATGACAATAATGTGATCAAAAATGAATTTTGTCAATCTTCCTCCACCTTTTCTATTGTGAATCCTCTCCGAGTGCACAACATCACTCTGAGGTTCATTTTGGACAGGGATAAACTCAGAGGGAATAATTTCATGGACTTGTAAAGAAATTCGACATCTGGTCTGAGAATGGATCGAAAGTCTTATGTCTTGGAAAAGACATTATGACCTACTCTTGAAGAGAGAAATTTCCATAAAAAAGCATTCTAAGGACAAGCTCGATGTGGCCTGCCTGATGCTAGCGACTATACATCTAAGCTACAGACTAACCTTATAGATGCTTGACTTATCAGATGTATCGCCAGGTGAAGAACATGTTCTAGACTCAGCCTAAGACTGAGGTATCCTGCGACTCATGAGATGCACACTGATCTATTTCTTTCGTTGTCGAGGATTATAAGTAGTTTGTAACTAATTCCAATATGCATAACTTGGAGAAGACGATCAGTGTGCTTCATCAGATGCTCTAGATTGCTAAGGAGAGCATGAGTCTGAAGTTTGCTGAGAAGCCAAGGATGTGCTCATAGTATAAGAAGGGAGAATCAAGAAGAGAGGAAAGGGAAAAGGACGACAAGGAAAGAAACTTCCCAAACCATAGGCTATAGCTAAGGATCAGCCAAAGTCAAAGATCAAGGAAGTCAAAGCCAAAGACGACAAATATTTTGAGTGTCTAGAAACTGGACACTGAAAAATGATTTGCCTGAAATACTTGGCAAAAGTCAGGGTTGACCATACCGAGACTTGAGGTATCTGAATTATTTCATTTCTTATTATTGTTCTTGGTTATATAATACCCAATTGAACTACTACTTTTTTTGTAAAATGTTTGCATAGACTAAGCAAAAGTGAAAATGATGACACGGACAGTAGGAGCATGGAGACATCTTGGAGAAGACTCAATTAGAATTAGAATTAGGATTGTTTATATATAAAATGAAACACTCATACAACTAATACGAGTATTTCGATACCATTATACATTAATTTATACAGAATACTTGCGGAAATACTGTAACATCCCAAATTTCAAATATATGTAATTTGCAATTTTAAGACTTAATTATTGTATTTATGGAATATTATATCAATTTAAGCTACTTTTGATCATATTATCAGTAAAATAAGAAAATACGAAGTTGAGGGGAATAATGTGCAAATGGGTCAAAATAGAAATATAAAGGGGAAAAACCCTTTCATTTCCACAAACTCACTCTCTCTCTCTACTCTCTCTCTCTCTAAACCGTACTCTCACTCTCTCTCGGCTTTAATCCAAGAAAACCCAAGAACTCAACAATTTCAAGTGCAAAAGTTGGATTCAAGTAGCAAATTAGGAACTATAACTGCTGCAACAAACGATTCGAGGTAAAAATCATTCAATCTTTTGGATTTATGAAGTTTTGGTTCGGTTTTTATAAAAACCGATTTCTAAGGTTTAAGAGGCAAATGTGTATGCATGTTGGAAATAATTGTGGGAATGTTAAAATCGAGCATATATGTTGTAGTATACCAAATTTCAGATTCAAATTCCACTCCTAAGTACGATTTCTGAAATTATGTGTGTGTTTTAGTGTGTGTTCATCGAGACTCATAGAAAAATGGACAATAAATGGGTTGACTTGGTATGTTAGTGTTATGATATAAGTTAAATAAGTACATTTAAGTTCATTTGTACAACTTTTGTTAATGAAACATTCAAAAATGGTCCAAACATAATTTCTGGAAAATGTTGGAAAATATGCAAGTATGAACCCGGTTCGGACGATGATCCATCCGAATTCGGATCATCATCCTAGTTCGGACCTACAGTGTTCGGACCAAATACAATTCGGACCCCATACCTATTTCGGATCCGTCAATTTCGGATCACCTCAATTTCGGACACCAACCTATTTCGGACACTAGCCTACTTCGGACCACCCCCATTTCGGACCCAACTAATTCGGATCACCCATTTCGGATCCACCCCAATTCGGATCCATCAATTTCGGACCAACCCCATTTCGGTCCTATCCCAATTCGGACACCGTCCCAATTCGGATCAATAGTAAGTTCGGACCAACAGTAACTTCGTACCCCAACCCATTTCGGACCAATGGACAATTCGGATCCTCATCCCAATTTCGGATCATGCCAATTTCGGACCAAGCATTTCGGACAACTACATAATTCGGACCAATAGTGAATTTGGACCGAGGACCCAATTCGGACCATCCGGATTTCGGACCATCCGAATTCGGATGTGGTCCGAATTCAACTAGGGTTTTATTCAAAATTACAGAATACAATTTTTAAGCAATTACTGACATTAATTCACTATTACACTTACATTACAGATCATTGTGGTGTTATCAAAACACACATTGATTCAGGATCAAGTCACAAAACCAATCACTGTGAGTTGCAGATTATCATTCGAACATTTATTGTTTTTACATTCATGTTTATACATTCAATGGCATGTTCACATTGTTCATATACATCATTTGGCACTCAAGATTACTTTGTTGTTATGATGCACACTCGTACTTGACATGTAACACACATGTAGCCAGCGTTCATTTGAAAGTGCATCTATTTACATCATGCTTGCACTGCATGATCATTACTTCATAATCTGATGCGACCTGGACTGGGGCTAACAGCAGGCCACTGTCGGGGACTGATCATCCCACTCGTATCCCATCAGGTTCGGCACATCCCCGATCAGCATATTGAACTGCCACCCCATGCTAGCACTGCATGGTTTACTCACACATTGAGGCTTTCACTGCCGTTTTCACATACATGGGGCTTACACTGCCCATGGTTAAGCATTGTTTGTAAAGAAATATTTGTTGTATGCATAATCTGTTATCTCACTAAGCATTTAGCTTACTGTTGACTCACATTGTTTACAGGCAAAGGCAAGAGTGTAGCTGGACCATCTACTTAAGCATATCAAATCAATATCCCGGAGACCTTAGTAGCTATTGGTACTTGAATGTAATAGCTTTGGGCTGAGATTTCTACTTCTAAAACAATTATGTTGATGTAATAGTTAGACTCTTATCACTGTAGACATGTATTCTATTGTTTTAGTGTGGATTTGCTTAATTCTAATTTAAGTATTCAATTTCAATTATCATGATTACTCATTGGGTTGTTAGTCGATCCTGGAGATTACAATTATATCATTAATTTAACAAGGACGTCACAGTTTTGGTATCAGAGCATTAGTTTGAGGTTTCAAGTGTCCGCGAGGACTTGGACTCAAACTTAGGTTATGATATTAGAATGAACTTCTAAGTAATGATCTGAACTAAGATAGGATTGACATGCACACGGGGAAACACAAAGGGTAACTGTACACTTAGGACTTACAAATAAATGTTCTAAATATAAGTTGTTATATTTCAGAACATGTCAGGAGACGATATGACTCCTCAGCAAATGTTCCAGATGATGCAAGCTCTCATGGAACAAAACAATGAGCTACAATCCAAACGAATGGCTGAGCAGGCTCAGTCATTTGCTGACCAATTAAGGGCCAGAGATGAGGCCGAGGCAAAACGAAAGGCTGACAAACGAAAGAACAAGGAGTAACAACAAGACGATCAAGAGGAAAGACAAGACACTGGGTCTTCTAACAAGTCAAGGGGCTGTAGATTTAAGGACTTCAAAAGTAACGGAGCTGTTACTTTTGATGGAACTGGAGACGCCGTCACTGCATTGGAATAGATCACCACCACCGAACGAACTTTCAGGATCAGCGACTGCGCTGATAAAGACATGGTCCGCTTTGCAACCGCTATGTTTGCAAGGGACGTTGTTATGTGGTGGGATGCCATGACGTATGTGTTGACGATGGAGGTAGTGTCGCACATGTCCTGGAATGAATTCAAGGAAGTATTCTCTCAACAATACTGTCCAGCCGACGAGAAGCGACGTCTCGAGGCAAAGTTCTTGAACTTAACTCAGGAAACGAAAACGGTTACACAATATGCCGTTGAGTTCACCCGGTTAAGTTTGTTTGCACCGCATCAAGTTGACACGGAAGAAAGAAAGATAGCCCGGTTTGAGGCCGGTTTGGATTATGAGATTCGCCGAACCATGAGTGGGGTTCGGTATACAACGTTTGCTGGGTTACTTGAGGTTGCTCGAAATGTGGAGCAGATTGTCTTGATGTCTGGTTATGTTATCGGGTCAGCCGCCACATCACCGACTCAACCGTCGCCGCCAAAAAGGCAGCGGGAGTCTGGATCTTCCCGATTCTCTTCTCAATCCCATCAACAATCATCATCACCCAAAAAGGGAAGGGCCTTTTCGGCCAGTTCTGAAATGAGAGACTGCAGGAGGTGCAGGAAATCGCACTCTGGGGAGTGCAAAGCTCAAGACATGTATTGCTTCTGCTGTGGGCAGAAGGGCCATCATTGGGAACATTGTCCTCGAAAGGACGATGCGTGCTACAACTGCCACAGACTTGGCCATTTTTCAAGGGATTGCCCGAAACCCCCAAGAGATCAGAACGTTCAGCAATCAACGGCAAGATCTTCTGTAGCTTCCACGGCTCGCAGGGATCAATCTCAAAGGGCTCCAACAAGGGCGTTCCAAATCACAGCTGAAGAAGCAAAGGATGACCCGGAGGTGGTCACTGATACGTTCTATGTTAATTCCATTCCTGCACGTATATTGTTTGACTCTGGAGCAAATCGTTCGTTTGTCTCCACTACATTTGCTCGTCAATTTAACATGCCAACTTCCAAACTGCAATTTGTACTTGACATAGAAACTGCTAGCAATATGTTAGTAAAAGCAGACAAAGTGTATAGGAATTGTACATTATTGGTAAAAGACGTAGTATTCAACATAGATCTAATCCCTATGGAGTTTGGGGAGTTTGATGTCATAGTAGGTATGGATTGGTTGGTTCACAATGAGGCCCAAGTCGTTTGCAAGAAAAGAATGATCAAGATTACCACTTCCGAGGGCCGAGACATATGCATTTATGGTGATAGACACAAAGGCGACCTATGCCTCATTTCAATTGCAAAAGCCCGAAAGCACGTTGCCAAGGGTTGTTCTGCTTACTTAGCCTACGCTGTCGATGCAAAGACTGAAGTTCAATCTCCTTCTACCGTTTCCGTCGTTTCCGAATTTCCTGATGTCTTTCCAGAAGATATCTCGGGATTGCCACCTGATCGTCAAGTGGAATTCCGCATTGACCTCATTCCCGGAGCTGCTCCAATAGCAAAGGCTCCTTACCGTCTAGCCCCTGCTGAAATGCAGGAAATGATGAAGCAGTTACAGGAGCTACTTGACAAAGGTTTTATCCGCCCAAGTTCATCTCCTTGGGGCGCTCCTGTTCTGTTCGTCTAGAAGAAGGATGGCACATTACGTATGTGCATCGACTACCGGGAACTCAACAAAGTCACAATCAAGAACAAATACCCGTTGCCCCGGATTGATGATCTCTTCGACCAGTTACAAGGCGCAAGCTACTTCTCGAAGATTGATCTTCGTTCGGGTTATCACCAACTCAAAGTACACCCAGATGACATTCCAAAGACGGCTTTCAGAACTCGTTACGGACACTACGAGTTTCTGGTAATGCCGTTTGGTCTCACAAATGCGCCGGCTGCTTTCATGGATCTCATGAATCGAGTCTGCCGGCCAATGCTCGACAAATCGGTCATCGTGTTTATCGATGACATTCTCATATATTCAAAGACCGAAGAAGATCATGCTGCACATCTGAGAGAATTGCTAGAGTTGCTACGCAAAGAGCGACTTTATGCCAAATTCTCTAAGTGTGAATTCTGGTTGAGGCAGGTACGTCTCAACGTTTGAAACAATTTCATGATCCTTATACTCAATCATAAATTATTTTATTAACTTGTACCTCTTAAACAATCAATTCAGATCCAATTCTTGGGGCACGTGATATCTGGTGCTGGGATTGCTGTTGATCCTGCAAAGATCGAAGCTATCCAGAACTGGGAATCACCCCGCAACGCCTCAGAGATTCGGAGTTTTCTGGGATTGGCTGGTTACTACCGCCGATTCATCAAAGACTTCTCCAAAATCGCCGTTCCTCTCACTAAGCTTACTCGCAAGAACACGACCTTCTTTTGGAAAGAAGAACAACAAACGGCCTTTGACAACTTGAAGAATCTGCTAAGTGAAGCACCTGTGTTAGCCCTGCCTGAAGGGAACGAAGACTTTGTTGTCTATACAGATGCATCAGGCACGGGTTTGGGTGCTGTATTAATGCAAAGAGGAAACTTCATAGCTTATGCTTCTAGACAACTCAAACCGCATGAGAAAGACTACTCTACTCATGATCTAGAGCTAACTGCTGTGACTTTCACTCTCAAACTTTGGAGGCACTATTTGTACGGAACCAAGTGTCAGCTCTTCACCGACCACAAGAGTTTGAAGTACATATTCAGTCAGAAGGACTTGAATATGAGGCAAAGAAGGTCAATGGAGCTGATCAAAGATTACGACTGTGAGATTCTCTATCATCCAGGGAAGGCCAACGTAGTGGCCGATGCCCTAAGCAGGAAAGCGTACTGCAAGGCATACTGCTATGCCTTGACTTCCACGATACTGACTTCAACGATCATATACGATGTAAGGGCTGCTCAGTTGCAGGCCTTAAAGGAAGAGAATGTAAAGGACGAGAACATCAGAGTTCAGTTGCCATTAATGCAAGATGATGGAACCGGACTCAAAGGTGTGTATGGCAGAGTTTGGGTTCCTAAGTTCGGGAACATGCGAGAAGTAATACTTGCAGAAGCTCATCAATCCAAGTTCTCGATTCATCCTGGTAGCACGAAAATGTACAACGATCTGAAGGCCGACTTCTGGTGGCCAGGGTTGAAAAGAGACGTTGGACAATTTGTGGAGAAGTGTAGAACTTGCAGATTAGTCAAAGCAGAACACCAACAACCCTATGGTAGTATGCAACCTCTTCCTATCCCAGAATGGAAGTGGGACCATATTACTATGGATTTCGTAACGAAGCTGCCCAAGACTCGTCGTCAACATGATGCCATTTGGGTCATTGTTGACAGATTGACAAAATCTGCTCACTTCATTCCAATCCGAGAAACTTATTCACTCGACCGTCTTGCCCAGATCTACGTTAACGAAATTGTCGTTAGGCATGGTGTGCCTAAGTCTATTGTCTCCGACCGAGATAGTAGATTCACTTCTAACTTCTGGGCTGCTCTACAACAGGGTCTTGGTACTCGTATCGCAATGAGTACTGCCTATAGACCTCAATCAGACGGGCAAAGTGAGAGAACAATTCTGACTCTCGAAGACATGCTCAGAGCCTGTGTCATGGATTTGGGTGGTAACTGGGACGATCACCTCCCACTGGTTGAATTCTCCTACAACAATAGTTACCATTCCACTATCAAGATGGCACCATTCGAGTCTCTATACGGAAGAAAATGTAGGACTCCAAACTGTTGGAGGGAAACAGGAGAAACTCCAATAGCTGGTCCTGCTTTGCTACAAGAAACAAATGAAAAGATCCAACTCATACGGCAGTACATGAAAACGGCACAAGATCGGCAAAAGAATTACCACGATCGCCGTCATAAAGCAATAGAGTTTCAAAAGGACGATTGGGTATACTTGAAGGTATCCCCAATGAAAGGTGTTACAAGATTCGTGAAGCGAGGAAAGCTATCACCTCGATTCATAGGACCATTCAAAATAATAGAAAGAGTTGGTAATCAGTCCTATCATTTGGACTTGCCGGAAGAATTGTCAAGTGTTCACCCAGTCTTTCATGTTGGGTACTTAAGGAAAAGTCTGGTGCCCGAGAGGGAACCATGGACTGATCACTCGGATATTAAGATTGACGAACGGCTAAGGTTCGTTGATGAGCCGGAGTGCATTTTGGAGACAAAAGTCAAGAAACTACGTAACAAGGAAATCAGGATGGTGCTGGTCAAGTGGAAGCATCATCGGGGAGCTAATCATACTTGGGAATCGGAAGAAGATATGAAAACTAAGTACCCAAGTTCGTTTAGCGCAGCATGACTTCGCGGACGAAGTATAGGCGTGGTGGAGCCCATGCTGTAACATCCCAAATTTCAAATATATGTAATTTGCAATTTTAAGACTTAATTATTGTACTTATGGAATATTATATCAATTTAAGCTACTTTTGATCATATTATCAGTAAAATAAGAAAATACGAAGTTGAGGGGAATAATGTGCAAATGGGTCAAAATAGAAATATAAAGGGGAAAAACCCTTTCATTTCCACAAACTCACTCTCTCTCTCTACTCTCTCTCTCTAAACCGTACTCTCACTCTCTCTCGGCTTTAATCCAAGAAAACCCAAGAACTCAACAATTTCAAGTGCAAAAGTTGGATTCAAGTAGCAAATTAGGAACTATAACTGCTGCAACAAACGATTCGAGGTAAAAATCATTCAATCTTTTGGATTTATGAAGTTTTGGTTCGGTTTTTATAAAAACCGATTTCTAAGGTTTAAGAGGCAAATGTGTATGCATGTTGGAAATAATTGTGGGAATGTTAAAATCGAGCATATATGTTGTAGTATACCAAATTTCAGATTCAAATTCCACTCCTAAGTACGATTTCTGAAATTATGTGTGTGTTTTAGTGTGTGTTCATCGAGACTCATAGAAAAATGGACAATAAATGGGTTGATTTGGTATGTTAGTGTTATGATATAAGTTAAATAAGTACATTTAAGTTCATTTGTACAACTTTTGTTAATGAAACATTCAAAAATGGTCCAAACATAATTTCTGGAAAATGTTGGAAAATATGCAAGTATGAACCCGGTTCGGACGATGATCCATCCGAATTCGGATCATCATCCTAGTTCGGACCTACAGTGTTCGGACCAAATACAATTCGGACCCCATACCTATTTCGGATCCGTCAATTTCGGATCACCTCAATTTCGGACACCAACCTATTTCGGACACTAGCCTACTTCGGACCACCCCCATTTCGGACCCAACTAATCCGGATCACCCATTTCGGATCCACCCCAATTCGGATCCATCAATTTCGGACCAACCCCATTTCGGTCCTATCCCAATTCGGACACCGTCCCAATTCGGATCAATAGTAAGTTCGGACCAACAGTAACTTCGGACCCCAACCCATTTCGGACCAATGGACAATTCGGATCCTCATCCCAATTTCGGATCATGCCAATTTCGGACCAAGCATTTCGGATAACTACATAATTCGGACCAATAGTGAATTCGGACCGAGGACCCAATTCGGACCATCCGGATTTCGGACCATCCGAATTCGGATGTGGTCCGAATTCAACTAGGGTTTTATTCAAAATTACAGAATACAATTTTTAAGCAATTACTGACATTAATTCACTATTACACTTACATTACAGATCATTGTGGTGTTATCAAAACACACATTGATTCAGGATCAAGTCACAAAACCAATCACTGTGAGTTGCAGATTATCATTCGAACATTTATTGTTTTTACATACGTGTTTATACATTCAATGGCATGTTCACATTGTTCATATACATCATTTGGCACTCAAGATTACTTTGTTGTTATGATGCACACTCGTACTTGACATGTAACACACATGTAGCCAGCGTTCATTTGAAAGTGCATCTATTTACATCATGCTTGCACTGCATGATCATTACTTCATAATCTGATGCGACCTGGACTGGGGCTGACAGCAGGCCACTGTCGGGGACTGATCATCCCACTCGTATCCCATCAGGTTCGGCACATCCCCGATCAGCATATTGAACTGCCACCCCATGCTAGCACTGCATGGTTTACTCACACATTGAGGCTTTCACTGCCGTTTTCACATACATGGGGCTTACACTGCCCATGGTTAAGCATTGTTTGTAAAGAAATATTTGTTGTATGCATAATCTGTTATCTCACTAAGCATTTAGCTTACTGTTGACTCACATTGTTTACAGGCAAAGGCAAGAGTGTAGCTGGACCATCTACTTAAGCATATCAAATCAATATCCCGGAGACCTTAGTAGCTATTGGTACTTGAATGTAATAGCTTTGGGCTGGGATTTCTACTTCTAAAACAATTATGTTGATGTAATAGTTAGACTCTTATCACTGTAGACATGTATTCTATTGTTTTAGTGTGGATTTGCTTAATTCTAATTTAAGTATTCAATTTCAATTATCATGATTACTCATTGGGTTGTTAGTCGATCCTGGAGATTACAATTATATCATTAATTTAACAAGGACGTCACAAATACGGTCAAATTAAAACTTCTATAATACTTTAAAAATCATCAACGTGATTCCAAACACTTTGCATATAACACAACAGAGTGTCGGAAATCACGGAGTAATGTAATTGGGGTTACAACGTTAAATCATCAATTTAATTACAAACGAATTAATAATCATTAACTAATTCGCATAAGTCCAAAATGGAAGTCTACTACTCCCACCCCAAATCACCAACAAAATATGGAGCTCATATCCATGCTCCAACAGTGTCTAACAAATTGGGCCAGTCGGGCCTTTGCCCTTGTCAGCTCCTGAAAAGAAATATCAACTAACGGGTAAACAACAAAGTTGTTTAGTGAGATTCTAGATTAAAGTATCATGCGATATATGAACGATGTCATGCAATGCCATGAATTTAACTAACAATCTCAGGAGGCCAGCTAATATGCTACCACATTGCGGTTACCACACACAGGCTTACCGTACAATGGGTTTACAATCTACTGCTCGATTATCACAGACCACAAGCTTATCGTTATGCAGTTTACAGTTATGTCATACGATTACCACAGACCACAGGCCTGTCGTTTTACAGGCAATAATGGTTACCACACACAGGCTTACCATTATGATTCCGCTAGATTACCACACGTAGACATGGCAATGGGGCGGGTTCGGGGTGGGGACCCCAATCCCCGTCCCCGTCCCCGACTTACTACCCCAGTCCCCATCCCCGACGGGGATTAAACTTCCCATCCCATCCCCGCCCCCGTCGGGGTTCGGGGATCCCCGTCGGGTTTTCGGGTAAATTCACATTTTGTCATTTGTTTAAAAAAATTAAATAAATTGACATAAAATAGTGAAATGAGCGTGGTAAATCTTAATAAAAAGTATCATCCTGACATGACCAATTACGAATTTCAAATAAACAACATAACAAACGAAAATACAAAAGTGCAATCATGCGTAGTAACATCCATCACTTCCATCTCCTCAAACCATCATCTCTTTATAACATCTCCACTGTAGCAGAATCTATAATAAAGTTTAAAATAATAAAATGAGTAATTGACATGTTATCATAAACATTCGTAAATTAATGTTTATTCAATTACCAGGAGCATCTGGATCATCATCTTCAAACACGGTTGCAATGTTAGCAGACGTTAATTGATCACCTGCTTCTAAAATAAATAAAAACATATGTAATTATGTATGCATGTTACATTATAATATAAATAAAGAAAAGAACAATTGAATTAAGCAAGTTGATAAAAATACCTTTCATCATCTCTTCTCGTACCCAACTTTGTGAAATAAACAAAAACATATGTAATTATGTATCCATAACCTTTTATCGGGTTATGGGGATTACCCGCCCCGCCCCGTCCCCGCCCCGCACCCGACTTTCTTATGTCGGGGATTCCCCGAACCCGCCCCCATCCCCGGTCAACTCGGGTTTTCCCCGGTCAAATCGGGGTCGGATGTCGGATTCCCCATCGGGTTCGGATTTTTTTGCCATGCCTAACCACACGCACAGGCTTACCGTCTCAACAGAGTGGTCAAATGAATGATCAACAAATTATCAACCGAGTGATAAACAACAACTATAATGTATGCGATGGCAAAACATGAAAGTGACAAGAATGATACGAAAGCAATAACATATCATTCATAATATGCATGCAAATACATTAATGCTAGAACTCATAGTGGTGTACAATAAGGTCTCGGCCTCAGAACCGAGTTACAATCGTCAAAATATAATTAATAGTCTCCAAAGAACTTAAATTCGTCAAACCCCTACAAATAGGTTCATAATATAATATTTATAAGTTTTAAGGCTTATAATTTCTTAACTTTGATCCGAACACGTTAGTCGTAAAACTTAATTAATTTCGGCAGTAAACCTCAATAATTATTTATGGTCTAATATTCTTCTTAATTGATGTCATAAATTATTATGGCGATAGATCCCAACGAATAATTAAAATTACAATTTCTGGCCAAAACTGGGCCCGATTCACCGAGTCGACCCATTCGAATTCGGGTCTCATCGGATTACAAGTGGTCTGAAACTCGGGTCGAGGCCATCCAAAATTCGGGTCAAGGTTCATCCGAATCTCGGATCTACCCATCCGAAATTCGGATCCCCACATCCGAAATTCAACTCTCAAACCATCCGAGAAACTTAGCTTAGAAATTTTCTTTCAAAAATCAAGGCCGGCTCGTCGAGTCAACCAGGTGACTCGCCGAGTCGAGTGCAGGTCTGCACTTTCTGCCTTACAGATTTAATGCTCTAAAACTACCAAAACTTCTCTACATTTAATACAACGATTGGAAATCATTCCCAAGCATATACATATACATACATATATATATATAGACACACACACTAATATTTAAGCTCATTTAAACTATCAAAACACTATTCCATCCTTTTTGAATCATCAAGAGTTCGTAAGAACTCCATTTCGGGTTTTTGAGTCAAACCCACCAAAATATATAAAAACTTGTATAATATACTTTTTAAGTAATGGATCTAACGTATTTCATCATTTTCTTTCAAGATCTAGCTATTTCTACACATTCTCCATGGAAACCCATTTGGGTTTTCTCATCTTCTTCAAATGAAGATGAAGGGGAGAAGAAGATAATAAAAGTTTTATAAAGTAATAGTTGGTACCTCTTGAATGTTTAAGAAAATCGAGTGAAACTTCTCCAAAGAAATCAAATTCTTCTTCTTCTTCTTCAAACTTCTATCTTTTATTTCTTTTTTCTCCTTTTCTTTGAAATGGCCGAACAGCACACACACACTAATGTGTGTGTGTGTTCTCGGCGTTAATAAGAAGCATGGAAAGCAATTCTTTTTCCTTTATTTTCTTTTAGCCCTTAAACTTTTCGTATTTACCATTTAGGCCCTACAATTATTTCCATTTCTTTCAGAGTCCTTTCTTCATAAATCAAATACTTCATTATTATGATTTATCCAACTATTTATTTATATAATACAAAATTTATTAATATATAAAATTTGTATTTCTTTACCATAAATATTAACTATCATTTATATTAAATAATTGGGTCATTACAATTCCTCCCCTCTTAAAAGGATTCCGCCCACGGAATCAGGTTCTTTCAAACAGCGCGGGGTATTTGACCATCATTTCAGCCTTCGTCTCCCAAGTCATCAAAGATCCACAGTGGTGCTTCCAACAAACGAGTATCATCTCGATCTCCTTATTCCTTAGGTTAATTACTTTGTCACCGATAATCTTTTTTGGTTCTTCGACATATCGCAACCGCTTATCGATTTGCACATCATCCAAAGGAACGGTCACGTTAGGATTGATCGGACTTTTCTTCAAATAGCTAACGTGGAAAGTGTCATGAATCCCTGCCAACTCAGCGGGCAGTTCTAACTTATAAGCTTGGGCTCTGACACGTTCGATAATAGGAAACGGTCCAACATATCGAGGACTTAACTTTCCTCGCTTTCCAAATCTCATAATTCCTTTCCACGGTGATACCTTCAGCATCACAAAATCTCCTGCATTCTCTATATCTTTGTGACGTTTGTCTGAGTATGCATTCTGTCGGTCTTGAGCCGCTTTGATTCGCTCACGAATAATCTGAATTTTATTATACGTCTCTTGAAGTAATTCGGGACCTGCTAACGGTTTCTCGCCTGCTTCACGCCAACACGTCAGAGTTCGACACTTTCGACCATATAACGACTCATACGGAGCCATCTTTATCGAATGTTGTAGGCGAATTCCACAAGTAGTAGGTGTGTATCCCAATTTCCACCCAGCTCAATTACACGCGCACGCAACATATCTTCCATCGTATGGTTGGTACGCTCGGTCTGGCTGTCAATCTGGGGACGAAACGCCGTACTCAAATTAACACGCGTTCCCAGCTGTTCTTGCATACTTTGCCAAAATCTCGAAGGAAATCTCGAATAGCTATCAGAGACTATAGAATTTGGAATCCCATGGCGTACAATAATCTCGTCGATATACATTCGTGCCAATCTTTCCAAAGGAAAGTTTTCTCGTATCGGCAAAAAGTGTGCGGATTTCGTCAGTCAATCCACAATAACCCAGATAGCATCATGCTGCCTTTGGGTCTTCGGAAGCTTTACCACAAAATCTATCGTGATGTGATCCCACTTCCATTTCGGTATCTCTAGTGGTTGCAAATTTCCAGATGGTTTTTGATGTTCGGCCATGACTCACAAACAAGTCAAACACTGTTCAACGTGATTACCAACATCTCGCTTCATTCCGGGCCACCAATATTCGGATTTCAAATCCTGATACATTTTAGAACTCCCAGGGTGAATTGAGAACTTCGAATTATGACCATCTTCTGAAATTGTCTTGCGCACATCACCGATCTTAGGCACCCAAATGCGATCCCTGAACATTTCCAACCCGTTGGTACCCTTGGTTAACAACGCACTTTGACCAACCATTCTTTCAGACTTGATATTTTCCTCTTTAAGACCCTCGATTTTCCACTTTCGAATGTCATCAAGGATAGAGGAAGTCACAACTACATGTGTTAATGCATAACAAGTTGCTTTCGGATATCTCTTTCGGCTTAAGGCGTTAGCCACTACATTGGCTTTCCAGGGTAGTAAAGGATTTCACAGTCATAATCCTTAATCAATTCCACGACACACTGTTGTCGCATGTTTAACTCTTTCTGATCAAAATTATATCTCAAGCTCTTATGATCAGTAAACAATTGAGACTTAGTACCGTACAGGTAATGTCTCCAGATCTTTAAGGCAAAAGTAACAGCATCTAACTCCAGGTCATGAGTCGGACAACTCTTTTCATAATCCTTCAGCTGTCTCGATGCATAAGCTATCACTTTTCCTCGTTGCATCAACACGCAACCTAATCCATTTATCGAGGCATCGCTATAAACAACAAAATCTTCGTTCCATTTTGGCAACGCAAGCACCAGAGTGTCGGTCAACCGACCCTTCAAGGTCTGAATGCCTCAATATGTGGCTCTTCCCACACAAACTTTGCATTCTTACGCGTCAACGAAGTGAGTGGGACAACTATTTTTGAGAAATCTTGAATAAATCGTCGATAATAGTTGGCCAATCCAAGGAAACTACAAGTCTCAGCAACATTTCTAGGCGCTTCCCAACTTTTAATGGCTTCAATCTTGGAGGGATCCACAGAAACACCCTCCCAATATATGACATGTCCTAAAAGTTGCACTTGCCGCAACCAAAATTCACATTTCGAGAATTTAGCATACAACTGTTCGTTGCGAAGAAGTTTGAGCAATTACCTCAGATGAACCGCATGATCCCCCTCCGTCTTGGAATACACCAAGATGTCGTCGATAAAATATTATAACTGACTTGTCAAGCATTGGATGACACACGCGATTCATTAAATCCATAAAGACCGCAGGAGCATTAGTGAGCCCAAAAGGCATCACTAAGAACCATTAGTACAAAAATGACCTATGGTCACGGTTTTGTCCAAACTGCCTAGCCACAGTTTCTGTTATTGATGTGGCTAAATGGTCATATATGAACTTGTATTATTATGATAGCCACAGTTTATCTCAATAACTGTGGCCATTGCAAATCATATTCAAACCTTAAGCCACGGTTTAACATAAGGATCGTGACAAAAACTTGTCACGGTTGCCACATTGTTACCAAATGTCATTGTTTGTCACAATTATTTGTTAGATGTCTATAATAATCTTGTGATGATTATTAACTATGACGATAAATATGTATATGGTCACGGAAATCTCTTTCGGTGACCAAAGGGACACCCTGAAGTCTAATTGTATGAGTCTAAATTACATGGTGGAATTAGTCACATGAATAAACTGTGACAAAAGGTTAACTTATATGGTCACGAAATCGCTTTGAGTGACCAAAGAGTAGAGTTCATTAGCCACGTGCGGTAAAAGAAAAACATTGTGACTATAAGTGTTCAATGGTCATGATTTAGTTGATTAAGTGTGTCCAAAAGTAAACAATTGTCATGAAATAAGAAAATTATTGTGACTATAAGTATTTTACCGTCACGATTTAGTTTCTTATGTGTGTCTAAAAGTATACAATATTCATGATAAAAGAGAAAAATGTGACGAAGTATTTTTTTTTTGTCACGATTTAATTTCTTTTATGTATATAAAAGTAATTAATAATCACGGTTTATGAAAAAAATATATCACCATAATTATGTTTTGGTCACAATTTAAGACACATAAGCATGTGACTATTAATATTCAAAGGTGATAGATTAAGTTTTTTATGTGTGTCTAAATGTAAACAATAGTAATAGTAAAATGAAAAAGATATGATTATAAGTATATTCAGGTCACGATTTAATTTGTTTTGTGACTAAAAGCTATCAATCTTACACATTAAAAAAAATTCAATATAAGGAGTTTATTTGTCACGGATTAAACACATTTGTGACTATTAATATTTAAAGGTGACAAATTATTGTTTTTATGTAACTAAACGTAAACAATAGTCATGGTAAAAAAAATGTTGTGACTATATTTTTTTAATGATCATGGTTTAGTTAATTTGTGATTAGTGTGTAAAAGTAACAGTTTTCATGATAAAAGAAAAAAAAACAGTGACTATAAGTATTTTATGGTCACACGAAGAATTAGTTTGTGTGACTAAAAGTAATCAGTGGTTTAAGTGAAAAAAATGTTCCTATAAGTTTTTTGTGCCACGGTTTATAAAAAGCCTACAAGTGACTATTAATAGTTAAAGAATTTAACATGACGACTAGATTTATTATATGTGTCTAAAGGTAAACAATAGTCATGGTAAAAAAAGAATATGTGACAATAAGTATTTTATGCCTACGACATAATTTGTTTTGTGTGGTTAAACGTAATAAATGGTCACACTTTTAAAAAAGCATGTCACTATAAGTAGTTTTCTTGTCACGGTTTAAAAAAGTGAACATGACTACCAGTATTCAATGGTTACAAATTAAAATTTTGAAATCTCTAAAAGTATACAATAGTCATTATGACTAGAATAATTTAGTTTCTTATGAATGTCTAAAAGTAAACAACATTCATCACAAAGAAAAAAAATGTAACTATAACCATCATATGGTGACGTTATAATTTGTTTTGTGTAGCTAAAAGTGATTATTGTCCACAATTTAAAAAAGCATATCACTATAAGTATTTTTTTTTTTTTGTCACAATATAAGAAAAATAAATATGTGAAAATTAGTATTTATAAGTAATTTGTAATTTGTTATATTTATCTTAAAGTTAATAATTAATAATGTTTGATCTATTTTATTTATCAGTTTTTACTTTTGTCATCAAACTAATAAATTTAAAAATATACATTCATAACAATTAATAGTTTCTTATGTAAATGATTATAAAGTGTTTATACTATTCAAAAAAAACTGTCATAACTCATTTACTTTTACATCATCTCAATTATTTACCTGTTTAACCACAATTATGTCAAAAATCAATTATATTTATCATCATTCAAATTCTATTAAAAATACATCAATCCATCTTAGTTTGAACAAACTCCACATAAAACATCTACTTCAACATCATTCTAATAATTTTTAAGTAACATATCATGTATCGTAAAACATCTACTTCAACATCATTAAACCAGCAACAGCACAGCAACAACAACAGGATCATATGCCAGCAGCATTTAGCATCAATAGCCCAGATTAGATGGTGAACTCCAATAACAGACCAGCAACAAACCAGATTAAAAGGCACCATGTAATTAAACCAACAGCAACCATAAAACCACTGATGCATCCAAGGATGGTGCTTTTTTTAAACCAGAAACCAAAATCCAGTCACAATCAAAAACCAGATTAAGAGATATGATAGGAACCCAAGAACAACAATGATCAGACCAATAGTTAGTAACTACTCTATTGAAGCTTAAGTTTAAGTCATAACAGGAAATAAAACAACAGCAAAAAAGAACCCAACAACAGTAGTCGAAACCCAGCCCACCAAAAGCAAATAAGAACTCCAAAAAATAAATATTCCAGCCCACAACAGCAAAACCAGAAACATTGGACCAACAACAGAATTGTAACCAGAAGCCTCAACAAAACAGAAATGCATAAGGCCAGACATAGAACAAACAGAGTCAATAGCAAACATATGATTAAATCCAGAACTCTAAGCCAACCACATGAGCAGCAACAACTTTGCATAAAAAACAGATCACATGACAAATTGTCGGTTCAGAAATAATACATAAGCAAATGGCCAAAACAAAATGAACAGAAGAGTAGATATGAAGAACAGATGAACATATTGTAGATCTAATATTTCTACCACTAAAATAAAATAGATGATTAGTAAAGCAGCTCAGTTTAAAGAAAATTTTCATTCCTAGCTGTTATAGATCTAAAATCTATTAACTTGTCAATCCTAACTATTACTTCACCACCTACACCTCTAGCCGACAATAAGCATCGTTTCTCACCCCCATGAAACACACCAACGGTACATTTGGATCATGTAACCAAATTTGAAGCAATTGAAATTTTAAAATTCAATCTTTAGGATGTGTTTTACTCACAAAATGAAATTTATATTAGAATATAAATTCCAACCGTATAATGCAGAAGATATTTATTTCCCAGTTCTCACAACATTAGAGTGGGCCAAATTCACGTGTGAATTAAATTGAGATGCTATCCAAGTTCTTTCCCTTTCAAGTCATATAGATTCATATATGGTGGACCTAAGCATCTTGGCTTCATGAATCATGAAGGTTGTGGGGAAAGTAATTTAACTCCGAACAATAAGAAAACTGCGAACCAATTGCAACAGTTTAAGTGGTTATGCTAGATGAAAATATATGTCTGTATGCTTATACCTATAAAAGAATGGACACTGTGAAATGGTTCTTGCTCGTGCTACACAGATGAGTTCAGTTTGATGTGTGAACTATACAGGGATCGACTCGCCGAGTCGACTCATCCGAATTCGGGTCTCATCGGATCACAAGTGGTCCGAAACTCGGGTCGAGGCCATCCGAAATTCGGGTCAAGGTTCATCCGAATCTCAGATCTACCCATCCGAAATTCGGATCCCCACATCCGAAATCCGGATCTCAACCCATCCGAGAAACTTAACTTAGAAATTTTTTTCAAAAATCAATACCGACTCGCCGAGTCGAGTGCATGTCTGTACTTTCTGCCTTACGGATTTAATGCTCCAGAGCTACCAAAACTTCTCTACATTAAATACAACGATTGGAAATCATTTCCAAGCATATATATATATATATATATATATATATATATATATATAGGAAGGTTCAATTGAGAACTTTTATGCATCGAGGTACAAAAGTACCTATATCATCCATTAGATCAAAAAATTGTATGGATTAGATTAATGGCAAAATGGTAAATAGTTGGACAATTTTATGCATCTTGTGCATTATAGAAACAAACAATGAAGGGCATTTTGGGGAATATGCATACCTCATTAAATTTCATATTTCAACAAGTACAAATAATAAATGCTAAATAAATTCAATTGATACATTTCCAAATTTAACAAAAATTACACAAATTCAAAAAAGATGATGGAGATTGATGCATTTCATCATTAATCGTGTTTATCTATGCATCGTGTTCAAAAAAGACGCATTCAACAAAAAAAATACACAAATTGATTTATGCACCGTGTTCAACTTGTTCATCATTCATCTATGCATCGTCTTCGTCATTCATATTATTCATTCATCTATGCATCACATTGTTCATCATCCATTTATGCATCATCATTTTCGTTGTTCATCGTTCATCATCCATCTATGCATCATCATTGTTCATCATCCATCTATGCATCGTGTTTTTCATAATTATTATCGGTTGCATCTCTTGTTCATGTTCATCATCATCGTTGTTCATCGTTAATCTTCGTCTTCAAATCATCATCACTATGAAAATAATGAAGAACACGATTAGAGAGAAAGGGAGAGAGAGAGAGAGAGAGAGAGAGAGATATGGGGAGGAAAATGAGGAATGTAGTTAATATGAGATTTTAATTCAAAATGTAACTCCTAGTTATCTTTTAATGATTTTTAGAAATAAATTAATTATCATATTTTTTGTTTTCCCTAAATGCCCTTTGTGCATCCTTGGTAAATTATACAATGCACAAAAGTTCCTCGAGGTTCTCGATGCATAAAAGTTCTCAATTGAACCTCAATCTATATATATATATATATATATATATATATATATATATATATATATATATATATACACACACACACACATATATATATATATATATATATATATATATATATATGTGTGTGTGTGTGTGTGTGTGTGTATATATATATATATATATATATATATATATATATATATATATATATATACACTTTTAAGCTCATTTAAACTATCAAAACACTATTTCATCCTTTTTGAATCATCAAGAGTTCATAAGAACTCCATTTCGGGCAAACCCACCAAAATACATAAAAACTTGTATAATATACTTTTTAAGTAATGGATCTAACATATTTCATCATTTTCTTTTAAGATCTAGCAATTTCTACACATTCTCTATGGAAACCTATTTGGGGTTTCTCATCTTCTTCAAATGAAGATGAAGGGGAGAAGAAGATAATAAAAGTTTTACAAAGTAATAGTTGGTACCTCTTGAATCTTTAAGAAAATCGAGTGAAACTTCTCCAAAGAAATCAAATTCTTCTTCTTCTTCTTCAAACTTCTCTCTTTTATTTCTTTTATACTTCTTTTCTTTGAAATGGCCGAACAGCACACACACTAATATGTGTGTGTGTGTGTTCTCGGCGTGAATAAGAAGCAAAGAAAGCAATTCTTTTTGCTTTATTTTCTTTTAGTCCTTAAACTTTTCGTATTTACCATTTAGACCCTACAATTATTTTCATTTCTTTTAGGTTCTTTCTTCATAAATCAAATACTTCATTATTATAATTTACCCAACTATTTATTTATATAATACAAAATTCATTAATATATGAAATTTGTATTTCTTTACCATAAATATTAACTATCATTTATATTAAATAATTTGGTCGTTACATAAAATGTAAAGATCTAAATACCTAAACCATTTAACCCGTTTTACCCAAATTACCCAACATGTTTAACCCTTTAACTACTTTGTAGAGGATTCCATATTCTATATCAAAACGGTATAACTCGTTTATCCCAAGCCGAGTAACCCGAAACCGATTAACTCGTCCCCTTTTTTGGTTCGGGTTCAACCAAATAACTCATGCCCTCAAACCCGAACCAAATAACCCAATACTCATTTAACTTGTCTGAATAACACCCGAACGTGTGATACCAACATGATACTCACACCTCAAATATAGTGTAAAGGATGAAGTTGGCGTTGTTGATGCCCTTATTATTCAAGATGTCATCTCATCCACATCTAGTTGACATGGGTATTAATTTTTTTCATTGCACTCATTAATAATACTCATTCTTGCTAATATAAAGTTTCATAAATAGCATGTCATATAAGATTTTGATACGAGCATATTACTCCCATTGTGCATCTCTTAACTATTAATTATGTAGAACACTTAAATCAAGCATACAATAATATAAGAATGAGATTAACAATAATATCAAACAATAGCCGAATGATTAATAATATTGAAAGATGAATACATTTCTCTCTAAGCTTAACGACCTCGCATTCTTACACATTGATTCACACACACTAAAGCTTGACAGCCTCACATTAATATACAAAACATAATAAGGCTCAAATCCATGGACTTAACTATTAAACGATTACATAATAAGGAAGTAAATATTAAAAAATATAGGATCAACTTTTATTAGTGAACTAAGGATTATTAATAAAATCGTTAATGAAGAGTAATTTGTCTTGTTGTGAATCTTTGTTCATTAAACATGTTACATTCATTTGACTTTGTTAGATGGATACAAACTTTTGTCTTTTTATACTCGACGACACTCACGTATCTTTCTGTTAATCACTAGTAAGCAATCGACGCCGATATATACGGCATGTTCCAAAATTTCTTAAACCTATCAAAACAATTCTATTTTGGACTCAAGAATCGACTAGGAACATGCACAAATTAGCATTACTCCAACTTGTAAATAAATATTCTAACTTATAAACGTTTTCTAAGAGTCAGCTTAATTTTTATATTGTTTTAAGATTAATTAGGTTTTGATTCAATGTAAGTCGTGCATTGTGTGTCAAAGCATGTGACCATACCATCTCGATCCTCGTAAAGTTACAAAAAAAATTAGTAGAAAACGAAATATTTGCAAGCTTAATTACTTAATTAGTAGGCCAATGTAAGAAAGAATACTTTTAAAACTAATATTTATGAAGGGTATCTTGTCTATAGTGAATCTTTATTTATTATACATATTGTAATGGTTTTGTTCTTTTTGGATTGACCACTACTTTTGTCTTTTATCGAGCGTAAAATATATGGATATATCCATTTCATGTCAAATCGTATCCCCATTCCTATTTGTATATCAGTTGTTCAACGAGAGAAGTAACATCCACTACTACAACATGTTCACATTATAAGCGTGAGAAGATCTATGATTATATATTCTTACAACTATAGATAATAATGTGTTAAAACATAAAATCTTCATCCACAAAGAAACACAAGAAAATGTGTTACAATTTTAGTGTAGTGATATGTACATCTAACTCATATACCTAATTATACTCATAATAATTTTAAATTTTTATTTATGCACAAAGAATATTTCCTCTTCCTCATCTATTATTTTAATTTTGTAACATGATACCATCATATTGTTATGTCAATTCTAAACACATGAATTATGCATATCAATCATTTCTTTTTCAAGTATAGTGATTTACATAAACAATCCTAAATTATTTCATATTTCAAGTGCAGGCTCGACCCAATAGAGGGGGGAAGTGGACTTCGGCGCAGGGAAGAAAATTGGGCTTGTGCATAAATTTTTTTTGGGGTTAGTTATATAGGAATAGGCCCATTTTTTAATCAGATAACCCATAACCCATTTAAGCCTGATTCATTAGACGATTAAGTTTCATCAGGGTATATCGTATATGCAACACACGCTAGTTCTTGAAGACTGGAAACGATCAAACGAAGATTGCTTGGTGGTTGCGCCTGCCGCTTGCGTGGAAAACGAAGAGTCCCTGAGTCGAGTTAGGCATTCATGGAGCTTCAAACTTTGATGGACGATGGCTATGGAAATGAAGCGGTGTGTGGGCGGTGGTCAGCGTGTGGATCGAGACTCAAAGTCTCCAACGTTTGATTCATATCAGAGTATGAGGTGACCGATTTCTTCATTTTCTTGATTAAACCTGAGCAAATAGATTTCAAAGTTCATCGATATGAAATACATTTTGTTTCATCGATAAAACCTGAGATTTGAAATACACTTTGTTCGTTGATTTCAAAGTTCAACATTTTCTTGGCTCTATTTATCAATTTCTTGACTGCTAATCAATTTCTTGGCTCTGTGCGGCTGTGCCTCTGTTCATCGAATTTAATCTGGCTGCCAATCATTTTTATTGGCTCTGTTCATTGATTTCTTGGCTCTGTTCATCAATTTCTTGGCTGGCAAATGCCAATCAGTTGATCAATTTCCAAGTCTTGATAAGAAGCATTCTGTTTAAGTGTATTAATTTCAGCACCAAGGTATTACATCTATCAGTTGATCAATTTCATTCTGGCAATTTCCAATCAATTGATCAGTTTCAGCACCAAAGTATTACATCTATCAGGGTATTAAGTGTATTAAATCTGAATATATGATTTGCAGAAAAGAAGTATTACATCCGATTTAGTATTTTCTAAAATTACATCTGATTTGTTCAGGTTTTATCAAACAAAGAGAGGATTACAATATGATTTCAAACCAACAGAGGACTACAATCTGATTAGCAACAGATGACTAAATTGCCTATTTTGATCAGGTTTTATCGTTTTATGCTCAAGTAGTATCCTGGTATTTTATTTTAAGAGTCTTTACTTAAGTGCTTAACTTGAAGCTTGATTTACCATGTTACCTCGAAATCAACCCTCAGATGCTCAAAATAGAATACGTAAGAAGAAAGAAAACAACCCTCAGGTGCTCGATTAGTTATTTGTTTAAGTATTTAGACATGACATTTTTTTATCATTTCGTCCTAGGTATTAAAAACCTTAGGATCGGACCTGTTCAGGTGTGAACATTATTATCAGAAATTATAATAATGAAATTTATATTACTTCCTAAGTTTTCTTTCTTGCACATATACATATAATTCTGATAGATGTTGTATTAGGAAGGGCAATTCCAACCCGTGTTTTAAGAATATTCACTGATTTGGAAAATACAACAATTGGGGTTTCCTTGGGCTGGCAATTTATATTAGGGGCTAAGATTAAATTGTTGAAACGAAAAAAAAAAACAGAATATAAGGTTTCATACCGAAGTCTGAAAACATACTTTCTCCCCGAACCACATCATCGGCAGTGCCTCTCTCATTAACAGAAAAAAAAAAAACAAATCAAAACTCAAACACTCTATCGATCGACATTTTCTCTTCAATCCATATCATTGCAACTTGTAATGCAAAGGATCATTCTAGTGGCTAAACATACTTCATACTTCTATTTTGAACTTAAGAATCGAGTGATAACATACTAACATGCACAAATAAGTATATTTTATCCTGAAGATAAATACTCAATTCACAAGTGATTTTTGGATTAGTTACATCTCCCATTCAATGGATATGACTTGCATCTCATATCATGTGGTCACACCTTCTTGGTTCTCATAGAATTAACTAAGGTGCTAATAGTGACTGGTGCTTATAAATAATAAGTAATAAAATGTTGCTGATCATACAAGTTTGGAATAAGTGAATTTAGATATTTATCACTTATTTAAAAACAACGCAATTATCATTCAAAACCAATTACCGAATAAGTGATATGATCCCATTGATAGAGCTTAACAAGGTCTTAAAAGATTTTAACGATAAGTGTGTTTGATAGTCATTGGTGATAAAGGGTAAAAACATCTCATCATGTTTTATTCTGATTAGGGTTAAAAAATAATCATATCACATCTTATCAAATAAAAAGAACATGATTTTTTTCTCCTCCCCCAAAAACCTTAAACACATCCAACCCCCATCCCCGCGACAGCGCCCCTTGACGATGGCCGCCACCACCCAACGCAGGCGACGCCGACCAGGATGGCGACACAACACTCCAACAATGCAAAGTTTTTTTTTCAACTTTCTTTTATCGTTTTTTCAACTTTTTTGTTAATATATTCTATCTTAGACTAAAATTATTTGTATATATTTCGATGACAGAATCAGATAATTTATAGCTCAATATCTTATCAGTACCACCGCTCATCAATCAAAAGTGAAATCAGACATCAAACAGTTCAAACAACATCTTCCTGTAGACTAAAGAACACAACTAAAGAAAATTAAATTAGGAAAAACAACATATATAAAGAAGGCACTTGAACAATTATTTTGGGTGGCCTGATTTCTAATCCTTCAAATTAACTACCTAATTGATGTTTTTAAAATGGATTTTTTTTTTAATTATTGATATAAAAGACTACATAATTCATAAATAGGTATGGTTATTAATAAACTGAATCATCCTAAACAATAAAGGTAGCCATATTTATTCGTTTAAGTTGAATAAAATTTATGGCTCAATAGCTAATAATAGATAACTAGTTTATTCATCCGCATGTTATGCGGATCTTTTAACAAATATATATTTATATAAAATCTATCTATCTATACTATTAAAAGAGTAACTAAATGCCACATGGCATGATCTCATTGAATTTGGTCATATGGCATGCTCTCATTGAATTTGCCACATGTCGCTCTCTCCTTTTGCCACGTCATTTACTGATTTTATTTTTAAATTTTAAAGCAAATCAAATCTATGTAAATTTAATATGGATTAATTTAATAACTAACTAACTAAAATTAAGCAAACTTTATTATTCATATATAATTATTATATTTTACATATATAAATATCAATTTCTAAAATTAACCCATGTAATACATGGGTAATAACCTAGTATATATATATATATTTAAGTAAAAAATGTATAAATTAAATTGGGAGAAATCTTATATAGTTTGTTACGCTTTAGAATATCCAATTTTAATCATCTAGCTATGATATAATCTTCCTAGATTTTAGCTTGAATAAAAAATTGAATTAATTTTTTATATATTCAAATTAGATATGATAATTGACAAATGTCAAAGGTAGAAAATGCCACTTGGAATCACGAGATGACGACAAGTGGCGGATTAGTTAATCTTTTAGTATTGAACTAGTTTATTATCCGCGTATTACGCGGATATTTTTAATATATAAAATATAATAAATAAAAAGATAAAGATATAAATATTCTTTTTTAAACAAAAGTATATAATATGATATTATTATTTATTATGACTTATTAATTTTGTATATTTCTAAATATATATGAAGGGTAATTATTTTCTTATATGTTTTTTTTAAACTTTTATCATATTATCTTATAATTAATAAGTTAGTAGATTATTAGATTTTGTTTGATTTGATTTGAATTTAAAAGTAGATTATATTATATTTGGATAGATTTAATTAATAAGTTAGTAGAGTATTAGATTTTGTTTGATTTGATTTGATTTGAATTTAAAAGTGGATTATATTAGATTTGGATAGATTTGATTTTAATATCTTTATTATTTTTAAAATCTATAAATGTCACGTGTCGATTTATGGTGACGACACGTGGCTTCACCAGAAATGAGCATAGTTACTCTTTTAATAGTATAGATAGATAGATGATTGATAGCTAGAAAGTAGGAAGTTATCTTGTTTCAATTCAATTAAATTTAAACGGACAAAAATGAATACCGAAGCAAACAAATTTTCTTTTTATATTTCATTATTTAAAAAACTTTAAAATTTTTTGTGTTATTTTGTTGATTTTGTAAAAGAACAAAACATAAACAATCCTTTAGTGCACAAAGTACAAAACATTTTCATTTTCAATTTCTCTTAATTTTATTTTATGTAAACCTTCAACGGTTATATTTCATTCATTCTTACAAAGGGGTGACAAAAAATGCAAATATTCATTGGCGTAGCTAGGGTTTTGATCTATAGTGGGTCGAAAAATAAATTAAAGATTATTACAATTATATTTTAATTCCACACGACGTTCTTTTACAACGAAAAAATCGTCTAAAACTGAATCAAAAGTAAACAATTTTGAAAGTATTGAAATAGACAAAATGTTAAAAGCCTAAATCATATACTTACATTTATAGCCAAATAAACACATGTATCTCAGTAATGTAATTTATTATTTGTTATTATCATTTTAACTATACTATTTATTAAATAACTTAATACTTATATGATTACATAAATAACGATAACATACTAAATATATCGTTATAAATATATCATATGTTGTAGTTTCTACGGAATAGATTAATAACATTAGACTGTCTTAATTAACTATATATCATTTCAAAGTATACATTTATTTTTATGAGATATTTGTGTAAAAAAAACCTTCAAGTTGTATCATTTCTGGGATTAAAATCCTCAACCATTTTTCATTGCACAAAAAACCCTCAACCGATAAAATATCATGAAAAATGGGATTTTTTTTGTTGTAACTGGTTAAAAGTCACAGACCACTGTCGACAAGTCACCAGTGACCATCGATCGGAATTTCGCAGAAAAAGTAAATTTCAACAAAAGAACACAGATTTGAACAAATAAATCAACAAAAAATTTGAATCTGAATCATAAAACACAGACAACTGAGTTTGTTGGAAAGAGGGTTTGTCAGAGACAAAAGGTTTGTCAACTGATTGCAACCGGTTCATCAGGTTGCAAGTCATTTCTTTTTGTAAAAAATCTTTTTTTGAGTTTTAGTCAATTGAGAGTTTTTTATGCATTGAAAAATGATTGAGAGTTTTAACCGCAAAAATAATCCAACTTGAGGGTTTTTTACGCAAATTTCCTTTACTTTATATTTATAAATAAGTTAACAGGGCTCTGTTTATTTTTACATTTGTTTGTTTAAATAAAGAAAAATCTTGTAATTTATAATTTATCTTTTAAGAAATCGTTACACGCATCTTTCCACAATTACATATTTTTGTTATGAATTAATGATGTTAAACCTTTCTGTACTAATGAGAAATTGGGCAGATGAGAAGTCATAATAAACCCATCATGTTAGTTGTTTGCAACTCCCAATACTCTTTAGTTTGCCTCAGTATCTTTCTCCTTTCTTCAACTAGTCTTCCCTTGAAATCGTCTTTAGACCTACAAAATAATCCAAATGTGAACTTTTTTCCTTTAAAAAACAATTTCTAGCCCAAGAGTATCATGTGTTAAGGAGATCTCTAAGGTTGGGAGCTCGAGTCTAATTATGGACAAAAGATTTATGTTTAAGAGTAAGTTTAGATGAGTGTGTGAGTTCCGTTGTTAAAAAAAACCCACAAAAAGTTGTAGGTCCCGAGAGGTTCCCAAAGTATATAGCTTTAAGCTGTAGAGGGGGGGGTGAATACAGCTATTTAAAAACTACACACTATTTTCTCAATGTTTGTATGTATTATCAACAATTTGTTAATTACAAACAAGCTTGAATGCGGAATAGTTCAAGCTGAGATGACAGATACAACAGTATGTTTACTAGTCTAAGACAAACTCAAACTAGAATACAATGAATACACTCACTAAGAAGCACTCACTGTGTTTACAAGACTTAAGGGAACAGCTTATGTAAAACAGCTTAGACACACAGATACTGATTTACACAGAAGGCTTGCATGCATGAAAATCACACTTGCACGTTCACTCTTGGTTTCAGCACTTAGCTTTCTTCACACAGCTTTCTGTCCTTAGAAGCTTCCTTTTATACTCATTCAGAGGATCTAAGAGAAACATCTTCATTGGACGGAATGAAAAACAACATAACCTTTATGCACTTTTCTGAAAAGCAGACTTGTCTTCACATGTGCAGAACTTTTGTCTTTTTACTTTGTCTACTGTTGCATTGCCTTTAACTAATTTAGGAATGTCAACTTTGCGTCTTTCTTCCTTGTAAAGGCCTATTTTGATATAAGAAAAAGGTCTGTCACCCTTTTTCAAATAACCTTTTGTCTTCATGTTACAGAACAGCTTGGGCAGGCTGAGCAGTTCTGTTTTCCACTTTGTATTCGACTTTGTAAACTGATCTTTTAGTCAAAAACAATACATGATGACTTGGAAACATATTCCATAAAGTGTTTAGCCTGTTCACAAAGAACAGGTTCTGTTCACAAAGAGCAGAACACTTTAAAAGTGCCCAAGCTGCTCACCAGTGTAGAGCAGCGTAGACAGTTTATGTCCAGCCTGTTCAGCAGACAGAGCAGCTTGGACAAACTGTCTTAGTTGCATCACATGCAACACATAGAACAGCTTATGACTAATATTGCAAATCATTTTCAGGCTTCAATAACGCATATAACAGGCCTTAAATTCAATACTTCAAATGCATCAACAGGTTTGATTATCAATCTCCCCCTCAGATGTAGAACAGGTTTGACTGAGGCCTTTTTGTGCCTAACAATCTCCCCCTATTTGCAATAACCAGTCTAAGCTGGTCTTATCAAAAATCAATGTATATTTTACAGTACATTTTGCAGAATTGAAATTACAACATTACAGTAAAGTAAAAGATCAGTTTATATATACACTGATTCTTGATTACATACAACAACACATGTTTTTACAAGAGTAGAACTAATGTACTAAAGTATTTTACAACTAATGTAAAAGAAAAGATTACAACTTATGTAATAATGTACAACTAATGTACAAGATGTACAACTAATGTACAAGATGTTTGGACTGTTTGAGTTGGGAGCAGATAATGGCAAGCCTGTCCAACTGATGGACAGCTTCCATTCTTCACCTACCCAGATGGCAGGTGGACTTCATTACACTGGAGGGGGTTCCTGGAACATCTTTTCCAGTTCTTCTCTTGTATCCTCAAGTTCCTCAACTTCACTTCTGATGACCATGAACTTGGGATCATTGAGCTCTCCTCTTTCATAGAAGCCTCTGAGCTGATCCCAGACGGCTGCTCTCCATCTGCTAGACTGCCTAAATGAAACTGCAAGTCTGAAGGCGGCAAGTTGTCTCAGATCAACTTTGTACAGCTCTGAGGCTCTTTGGAAGCACTTCTTCTGAGTTAGGGGATCTACAAAAAATGCCCCCAGCTCAGGTTCTTCAATAATTTTGCCATCCTCAAACTCTATTCTACTTGCCAGGCTATGATCAACTCCCTTCATTTCAATGACATAGTCGCCCTGTTCGATCAGTGTAAGGAGTAGCTCCATCTCTGTGTCCATCTTTGTTCTCCTGGACTTTATTTTTGGATGTGTCACAAAGACACCTTCACTAACTTCCTTAGAGATCAGGCCAAGATCCTTTACTCTTTCCATCAACTTCTTGACATATGCCCTGATTTCTTTAGCAGTTTCAGACTTTGATTCACTCAGGGCAACTGCCAGCTCAATCCACTCCCTGTATCCCATCTGAGCTACATCAGTGTGGTCATAAGTTTCCAATTCTGGGCCTGTTGCACCCATCCTTGTTATTTTAAGCTTCCACTGACTGCCTTTCCTTGATACATGGACAGCTTTGACAATTGCTTCCTTGGCTAGCCTTCTTTCAGCAACATCATGAAACTTTTTCTTAGCCAAGTTGTCAAAGTGGTATTGAGCTTTTGCATGGGGTACTGTTGATTTGGTCACAGAGACCTGAGTACCTTTCTCTACTTCCTTCTCTTTCTCCCCTGCTGATTGTCTGGCAGCTTCCATTATTTTCTTTTGCACCTCCAAGGTAGACATTTTAATTTTCTTTGCTTCTTGGAGTGCAAAGGATTTAGCAGCTTTAGCAGATTCTTCTTCTTTTCTTAATTCCTCCAGAGCTTGAAGCTGTTCTTCTCTAAACTCAAAGTACTTGTGCATAGGAAGACCCATCTCTTTAGCTCTGGCCTTGTGAAATTGAATTTCTGCCTGCTTCTGCTGCATGGGATCATCAGCTACCTTTTCTTTTCCTTTAGCTGCTGCTGTAGTGACAGCAGCCTCAGGAATTTCCTCTTCTTCTTCTTCAGATAGAATTAAGTGCCTCCTTTTACTGCTAGGCCTGTCCTCAGGAATGACTTCCTCCCCCTTAGACTGAGCAGGGTTTGGAGAGACAGCCTGAGTAGGCATAGCAGCTTGAGAGGCACCTTCAGCTGTACCTGTTTCAAAGACATCTGCTGGCTGACCAGTGTGAGTTGCAGACACTGGTATCTCCTTAGGAGAAGAAGTTTTCTCCCCCTTAGACTTAGTCTTCGAGGCAGATGACTTCTCCCCCTTTGAAGGAGATGAAGCAGCGACTTCAACACCTGGTCTGCCTGAAGACACAAAGTCAGCAGGCTTGCCAGCAGGTTTAGTAGAAGGTTTAGGACCAACTAGGCTAGTCACTAAGTAAGCCAAGTTAATCTTCACCTCAGTAAGCTGGGAAAGACAGGTTTGAAGAGAAGTGGAGTGGGAATCAGCAAGGGATGTGAGCTTAACAATGTTTTCCCTGTCAGACGCTGTGAACAGCAGAGTTTGCAGCTGTGCAAGATGAAGTTCTAAAGAATCTTGCACATCAGCTAGATTTGATGACACAGAGTTTGATAGGGAGCCAATTAGAGTTTGTAAGCTAGCCAGAGTGGCTGGAAGGGTAGAGTTGCAAGAAGTGAGAAGTGATGACAGCTGTTGGGAAATAGCTGTCATTGAGGACACAGAGTCCTGCTGAAAGGAAAGAATAGAGGAAAGGGAGGTGGACACAGTTTGCAGCTGAGCAGTGAGTGCTAACAGCTGTGGAGATTGATCAGGCTGTGGAGTGGTAGGGAAAGAGGCCTTGAACGAATCAAAGAACCCCTGAAGTTGTGCAGACACAGAGTCTGATATGATGGAGGGTAGAGAGTTCATGGTGTTTTCCAAAGAACCAACTTTGTTGGTCAGCAAAGAAAGCTGATCCTTCAAAGGCAGGTCTTTGGGAGATGGAGGTGTATGGGTAGATTGTTTTGAGTGGGTAGATGGAGAAGATGATGATGAAGCTGGTGTTTGAGGATGTGATGGAGAGGGAAGAGGGACTTTGGACAGAAGCTCCATAGCCTGGGCAAAAGTAAGATGACCCAGGTTGGAGGGATCAAGGGGTCCTTCAGCAGCGGCTGTAGCTGCATCACCAGGAGAAGGGGATGATGTTTGGGGCCTTTCAGATGCTGCTTGTGTTGCAACACCCTCATGAAGACCAGTGGTGGTTCCCTCTGCAGTGCCTTGGTCTAAAGGCACCTCATCATTGGGAGATGGGATATGCATTTCAACATCAGCAGTGGTGAAACCTGCTGATGGAATTTGCATGGAGGGAGCAGCCTCACCAGAGGGATGGTGTGATCCCTGAGGTTCATCAGCTTGGGTTGTTGGTCCCTCAGCAGCTATTTGGTGTAGAACAGCTGTATCATGAGGAGCAGAAGTTTGAGACTGAGCTGCTGATTGGTCTATACCAGCAGCGTGGACATCTCGTGCAGACTCAGGGTGTGAGGAGATATGAGTGGGGGACAATGTGGACACAGTATGGAGTGGAGAAGACTCCTGTCTCTCAATATCCTCAGCCTGTTGGGAGACTGGGATAGTTGAGGTGGGTATCTCCATTTGTACAACTGGTTCCTGTTGGGAGGAACCAGAGGGTCTAGGCTGACTCTGGGTTGACTCAGATTGGAGTGAAGCATGCTCCAGATGAGCTGAACCTGCTCCCAAAATAGGAGAGGCAGCTGAGGTTGCTTCTTTTTCAACTGAACCCTATTGAGAGGGAACAGAGGAGGTGGTTTTGTGGGCTGATTTCTTTTTGGAAATAGATTTTCTGTGATAGAGAATGGATGGAGTGGGTGATTGTGGAGAGGGGAGAGGATCTGTTTGGACAGGGTGTGAGACTGGGTCAGGAACAGTGGGGCTGGCCTGTTCCATAGTCTCTTGTGCCACAGAGGCACCAGCCACAAAGGCTTCAGGCTCAACAAATGAACCAGGGTGAGGAGCCTGCTCCTCCTCAGCCACTGAGGCTAAAGGAACAGACTCAGACTGAGCTGTTTTGGCCTTCTTTTTCACAGGCCCAGCTTCAGTTGCCAGGGTCCTTTTAACAAGCTTGGACCTGGCTTTGGATTTTGCTACGGGAGCAGCAGCTTCTGGATCCACCCTCACTTCAGAGGGTCCTTCCACCAAACCTAACAGCCTCCTCATTGGTGTGGATAGAGGAGGCTCATTTTGCAGTACATGAGTATGAAAAATTCTATTCCCTATGACAGGGAATGCAACAGACTTAAGTAGGGGCTGAGAGTTGTAAAGTTGCTCACCACAAACATGGCTGAAAATGAGACTCAGAAACCTGGGATAACGGACAGCAGCTGGTCTTGGCTCTTGCTGCACCAGGTTTCTCATGTTCGAAAAGATCCACTTAGCCATGTCAAGAGTAGTCCCATCCACTAGCTGTAGGACTATTGGAACTTCATCTCTACTGAGTTGGTCGAAGGAACCAACCTTGCTGCTGAAACACATCACCACAGAGGCGAATAAGAAGCTTTAAGTGGGTGACAACTCCTTCCTGTACAATGTTGCTCCAATTTTAGGTTCTGCTATACCACAGAAGCGTAATAGATTTCCCATTTGCTCGTTCTCAGGCTGGGGCAGATCATAAGACTCAGCAACAGGCAGATGAAGAACCTCCCTCAGAAGATCAACTGTTATCTCAATGGATTGAGTTCCATTAAGAATAGTTCCTTTGATGACCTTAGTGTTGGGATTGTAGGAGCATGTGTACCAGAATTCATACACCATCTCCTGGTACAGGACACCAGGAGATGCAGTCATGGCGTAGTTCAACGGATGAACTTTCAGAAACTCTACCATTTGGTCATAGCCCTTCCCCACATAGTTTTTGGGGATTGTGATGTTGGCAATGTAGTTGGTAGGCTTAATGGTCAGCATTGTGGTGATTGATGAGTGTTTGACAACATCCTCACCAACGAACACTGGGAGAAAGGGATTAGGTCTGTGAGCCATTTGGGAATTTTTTTTTGAGGTTGAAGAAGAAAAAGACACTTAGTCGATTTTAGGGTTCTTGAGGATTTCTGGAAGTGATGAGGAAGACGAAGATGAAACTATGTTTAGGTATTTATAGGATTTGAATGTGAGTGTGTATGAGAGAGAAGATTTTGGGCGGTTTGATTTGAAAAAGTCGTTAACGGAAAACGGAACGGTTGTCCATGTCAGACCGTTTGTCAGACCACTCGATTTCTTTTAAATCACTTACACACGTAATCCACATTATCCGCAGTAATTAAGTTAAATAAAACATTAATTAAGTAACTTAATTGTGAAGAAAGGTAATTAAAATATTTGGTCTAAGCTGTTGGTCAACCCTGTGATGAGCAGAGTCAACACATGTTATTCACTCTTCAAGCTGTTCTCCCTTCAAACTGTGCCTTCAGCCTGTTCTCAGTTGTGAGAACAGGTTGGGTTCAATATTTGAACAGGTTACAAGACAAAGGCTTGTAAGGCAGTGTGAAGGAATGAACATGTTGAGGATTGAACCATCAGAGCAGGCTGGACTTACAACCTGTTTGTTGTTCAGCCTGTTCTGTGCTCAAGCTGTTCAAGTTTTTCAGAAAAATGGCTAAGTATAGAACATGCATAGCCTGTTCTGTCTAAGCTGTTCTGAGAGACTTGAGCAGTGTGAGACATATAACTTCATAGACCTGAGAGAACACTTAGTCACTCTTATTTAACATGCCCAGCTTGCTGACAAGGTAATTAAACCTTGTTTCATCCAGAGGTTTGGTGAAAATGTCTGCAAGCTGTTCATTTGTGGAAATAAAATTTACCTCCACATTACCTTTCTGAATGTGATCCCTGATGAAGTGATGTCTGACTTCAATATGCTTTGTTCTTGAATGAAATACTGGATTGTTGGAGATGGCTATGGCACTTGTATTATCACACAGAATAGGAGTTTTCCTATACACAAGGCCATAGTCTTCAAGCTGATGCTGCATCCACAGAATTTGCCCACAGCAGCTTCCAGCAGCAATGTACTCAGCTTCAGCAGTAGAAGTGGACACTGAGTTCTGCTTCTTGCTACTCCAACTGATCAACTTTCCACCAAGGAGTTGACATCCACCTGTTGTGCTTTTCCTATCTAACCTGCAGCCTGCAAAATCAGAATCTGAATAGCCTGTTAGTTCAAGGCTTGAGTCTTTGGGATACCAAAGACCTAAACCTGGTGTACCCTTCAGGTATCTGAAGATTCTTTTAACAGCAGCTAGATGAGATTCCTTTGGATCAGCTTGGAACCTAGCACACAGACAGGTGGCAAACATAATATCAGGTCTACTAGCAGTTAAGTATAGCAAGCTCCCAATCATGCCTCTGTAAGCTGTTACTGAAACAGCTTTGCCACTGGCATCAGCATCCAATTTCACATTGGTTGCCATTGGGGTTTTAATAGGAGAACTTTGATCAAATTTGAACTTTTTCAATAGATCTAAAGTGTACTTTCTTTGATTTATAAAAATTCCAGTTGAGGTTTGTTTAACCTGTAATCCTAAAAAGAAAGTTAGTTCTCCCATCATACTCATTTCATACTTAGATTTCATGAGTAGTGAAAAGTTCTTGCATAACTGCTCATTAGTAGAACCAAATATTATGTCATCCACATAAATTTGAACAAGCATAATGTCAGATTTCACTTTCTTTATGAACAGTGTAGTATCCACTTTACCTCTGGAATACCCATTGCTCATAAGGCATTCAGTAAGAGTGTCATACCAGGCTCTAGGGGCTTCTTTGAGACCATAGAGAGCTTTGTCCAACTTATAGACAAAACCTGGATGTTGTTCATTTTCAAAACCTGGAGGCTGCTTGACATAAACTTCTTCTTGCAGCTTCCATTCAAAAATGCACTCTTCAATCCATTTTGAAATACATTAATTCTCTATGAGCAGCGTAGGCTAGATACAACGAATTGCTCTAGCCTGGCCACAGGAGCAAATGTTTTCTCATAGTCACTTCCTTCCTCCTGTCTGTAGCCCCTGAGCAAACCAGTCTTGCCTTATTTTCTAATGAATGACGCTTGCTCATACCCATTTTATTCTGAAGACCCATTTTAGTGCCAATTATAGTTTTACCTTTTAGGAGCATGGAACCAGCTCCATACATTGTTTCTCTCAAACTGATTGAACGCTCTTCTTGCATGCAGTGATCCAATTTGGCATCTTTTATGCTTCATCAACCTTCTTTGGCTCCATCCGTGAAACAAAACTAGAGGGAAACATACAAAGTTCCCTAAGCTGTCCCACGCGTGTTTTGTATCCCCGTTGTTGAATGTTCACATTAATTGATCATTGGGGTGACACCTGATCCACTTTAGGATCATTTTTTCAATGATGATTCACCTGAGTTGTTAACATCTTCAGCAGATCCTGTTGAACAGCTCTCAAGATTTTCAGACACACTGTTGTCTTGAGCCTGTTCACTTGTTGAACATGTCTGACCACTGTTGAACATATCAGCAGTAGAACTAGGAAAATCAGCATTGATAGGTTCTGGACATGCAGTTGTAATTAAGTCAGTACATTTATTCACACAGGGTGTATTGACATAATCATCATCATGTCCATCATGATTAACAGGTTCCACACTGGGTGTAGTGGAAGCTTTTGAGTCCTCTTCATTGTTTGAATGCATCAGATCATCAAAGTTAAGTTCTCCTGAAACTGATTCAGGAATAGCTTTGGTGGAGGCATTCTTGGACTCCTTAAAGGTGACATTGATAGATTCATCTATCACCTTTCTTTTGTTGTTGTATACTCTGTAGGCTTTGTAGATAGCAGAGTAGCCAACAAACACACCTTCATCAGCTTTAGGTTCAAACTTTGACAGCTGGTCCCTTTGATTCAGAATGAAACAGGGACATCCAAACACATGGAAATAACTGACATTTGGCTTCCTCCCTTTGAGCAGCTCATAGGGAGTCTTGTTGAATCTTTTCACCACTAAGGATCTGTTTTGGGTGAAGCAGGCAGTGTTAACAGCTTTAGCCCAAAATGATGAAGGTAAACCTGATGCACACAGCATGGTTCTGGCAGCTTCAATGAGAGTTCAGTTTCTCCTTTCAGCAACTCCATTTTGTTGAGGAGTTCTTACAGCTGAAAAGTTTTGAGTGATTCCTTTCTCTTCACAGAAGTCTTCAAGAGTACTGTTTCTGAACTCAGTACCATGATCACTTCTAAGCTGCTTTACTTGGGCAGAGTTCAACATTTCCATCTTTTTGACAAATCCAATAATCTCTCTAGCAGCCTCTCCTTTGCTCTTTAGAAAGATCACCCATGTGTACCTGGAGAACTCATCAACCATTACTAGAGTGTATCTTCTTCCTCCTAGACTTGGGATATTAACAGGTCCAAACAAGTCCATATGGATTAAGAAGAGTGGAGTATCAATAGAGAAATTATGTTTGGATTTAAAAGATGTTTTTCTCTGCTTGCCTTTCTCACAAGCTGTGCATAATCTATCCTTAGCAAAAGTCATAGAAGGAAAACCTGTCACCAACTCTTTCTTACAGAGTTTGTTGATGTTCTTGAAGTTCAGATGTTGACAGTCCTTTCTGTGCCATATGCCAGTTTAGATCAGCATTTGTTTCTTGTGAGAAACAGTTTCAGTTGTGGGGTCAGCAAATGCTTCCACCACATATACAGACCTTTCTTTTCGTTGAGACACATAGCACAACTTTGCCTTGGGGATCCAATAGTCACCCAGCGGTGCTCACAAGTTAACCTTGTAGCCAGCATCACACAGTTGGCTTATGCTAACAAGGTTATGTTTTAGCCCAACCACATAGGCTACTCTTTTGAACACTGCAGCACCAGCTTTAAGAGTTCCATATCCCTAAGTGGATCCCTGTACATTGTCACCAAAGGTGACTTTTGGCCCTTTTTCAGGCCTGAGTTCACTCAGCAAATCTTTACAACCTGTCATGTGCCCTGAGCAGCCACTGTCCAAGTACCAAACCTGGGTAGGTTGTTTTTCCTGCAGAGTGATAAGAGAATTATTAGTCATATTTAGGGGAACTCATCACAGAGATGAGTTCTCCTACTTCATCAACATTTGTTGATGGACTTGAAATATCCACACTAATATTCCCTATTTGAATGGTATCAGCTTGAATACCATCCTCAGTGACTGTTACATTTCCAGCACTGCTTGTGACAGCTGTGAGGGAAACAACAGAGTCAACAGGCCTCATGTCCTCAGATTCAGGACAATCCTTGGCCAAATGTGTCTTCTTCCCACATTTGTAACAATTTCTCTTTTTAGGGTTTTTGGAAGAAGATCTTTCAGAAACACATTCTGAGTTATTTTTGTTGATTCTTTCAGCAGGTTTAGCAGTTTTATTACTTTTTGTTAAATCAACAGCTTGAGTGGATAGCTCAATAGCCACAGCTTTGGCTGCTTCTTCTGTCTTCTTTTTAGGTGGACAGATGTCAAAGACA
>JAANYP010005643.1:163045-273045 GCA_020465985.1 Centrapalus pauciflorus
TTATACTCACTTAGAGGATCTAAGAGAAACATCTTCATTGGACGGAATGAAAAGGAGAAGTCTTGTTGAAAAGACAACATAACCTTTTCTGCACTTTTCTGAAAAGCAGACTTGTCTTCACATGTGCAGAACTTTTGTCTTTTTACTTTGTCTACTGTTGCATTGCCTTTAACTAATTTAAGAATGTCAACTTTGCGTCTTTCTTCCTTGTAAAGGCCTATTTTGATATAAGAAAAAGGTCTGTCACCCTTTTTCAAATAACCTTTTGTCTTCATGTTACAGAACAGCTTGGGCAGGCTGAGCAGTTCTGTTTTCCACTTTGTCTTCGACTTTGTAAACTGATCTAGCAGTCAAAAACAATACATGATGACTTGGAAACATATTCCATAAAGTGTTTAGCCTGTTCACAAAGAACAGGTTCTGTTCACAAAGAACAGAACACTTTAAAAGTGCCCAAGCTGCTCACCAGTGTAGAGCAGCGTAGACAGTTTATGTCCAGCCTGTTCAGCAGACAGAGCAGCTTGGACAAACTGTCTTAGTTGCAACACATGCAACACATAGAACAGCTTATGACTAATATTGCAAATCATTTTCAGGCTTCAATAAGGCATATAACAGGCCTTAAATTCAACCTTCAAATGCATCAACAGGTTTGATTATCAATCTCCCCCTCAGATGTAGAACAGGTTTGACTGAGGCCTTTTTGTGCCTAACAGATAATCACTGAACTAATTGACATATCATCTAACTGATAGCTATCATACATACGAGTTGGATACAAAACACCGAGCAGATACACGTATACAAAATCTCTGATAAATCTCTAGTCCTACTTCTGCGGCTGCTGCGGCTGTGATCCCACTGTATGACTGCCTGAAACACGATAGACTCAGAAACATAAGTTGGGAAGCTCGTGAGTACGCGAGGGTTAGACTCTGCAGAAATAACACATAGCAGCCACAAACACATAGATATCTCAACACAATAACACATATACTCAGAAAGCTCAGAACTCGTGCACATCTCAACTCAGGGGGACGTCATTCCCCAGCTAACAGGCCACACACAGCAGCGGTTAGCTACACAATAGGCACGAAAGCGACCTGACAGTAAACATTGCTGTATATATACAGTCTCATACTTCGTGACTGGTTAGGGACAGTCAGCCTGTGCGATCACACATCGTAAACACCTGGATTCTCATACACACGTAACACATAGAAAGAGGTAGATAAGATCAAACCTGAGGCGCCACATCTCTGTCTCATACACATATCACAATCACATAAACGACTCATAAAATGTACGCGCGTTTTGAAAGAACTCGAGTACTCACCGATATACAAAATCACCTACAACTCAGAACTCTATCGCGACTCAGTACGCTGTCAGCTCGACCCTGTACACATACCGCCATGAATATCAGTGCCAACTCAACCGATATACAAACAGACCCAAATACTGACTCTATAACTGAATCAAACCCACAAACACCCCCAACGGACACCGAAGCCCAAAACTAGCCATAGCCCAACCCATCGGATCGCGACTCACGCTCAAGGTCATCACGGCCGCGCTTAGAACACGATCGCACTCATCATCGCTAGCCTAAACCCGCCGCCCGTGCAAAACCCATCGCGACCGCGCTCTGGGGGGGTCGCAACCACGACCACGGACTTGCAGGTCCTGCTCTGTTCTTGTTAATGGCTGCCCAGGGCCAAACTAAGCCCCCAACTCGATTTCCAATAAGAAAAATGCAACCGAATTACATATAACTACAACCTACAGGCCAAGAAGCCTCTTCCACGGTTTCCACAACATACATGTACGAATTTACACTACAATCATAAGCTTCTTACCTCCCAAAACTTCAAGAACACAAAACAAATTGAAGAAGATGAGTTCCAGCCACCAAATTAAGCTTCCAAATCTCCCTTGATGCTCCAAAATACACCAAACAAACACACTACTTCTGAATTTTGCAAAGGAAATGAACAAGGTTTCAAAGCACGCCCTTTATATACACTTTCCTTATTTAGCAAGTCCCGGACCCGATAAATCCGAATCCGTTACCACATTTTCACAATTAATATCAATCTAACCCAATTAAATCCACGATCTCATAAATAATAATAATCCGCTAAAATGATTATCCAGCGACACATATTGCTCGGTCCCGACGCGTATAATCCACTAAGCGAGATTCTATTGAACCAATGCAATAATAATAAATTAATTATCCACTAAAATAAATACACGTACCAGGTTAAAAGTCCGGATGTTACAGTTGTCTAAATAAAAATTTGATTAAAACATGTTTATGTTAAGGTTAAGTGTAATTTTGATCATACTACTTTCATATTTTTATGATTTAGCCATTAAATTATTTTTTGTCTTGATTTAGTCACTAAACTAGTTTTTGCATACATATTTAGCCACTAAACTTTCTTTTTACCCATTTGACCACTGAAAATTATCCCAATTTGATCACTAAACTATCATCCTTTGTACAGATTAGGGATGACAATGGGGCGGGGCGGAGATATCAGTTCCCATCCCCATCCCCGCTTCATAATCCTCTCCCCCATCCCCAGCCGCATCCCCATCGGGGAATGAGTTTCCATTCACATCCTCGTCCCAATCGGGGATCGGGGATCTCCGTCGGGGAATCGAGTTTTTCAAGTTCCTAAAGATTATTTAAGTTTAAACTATAAATAGTAATTTAGTAGAAAAATATATGTAAATAAACTTTAAAAAAATTAATTCAAACATATTTGAGGTGTTTACATATATAATGTATAATTTATAATAAAACTAAAACAAAGAAAAGGATGCAAAACATTTATAAAACCAATAAAATGAAAAATAAAATAGTATTTTCAACCATTGAAAAGTCATATACAATTATTTTTAATATATTATATAAAATATAATGAATAATTTACATTGTAAAGTTATATATATATGTAATAATTATATTAAAACATAATTTATAACCGGGGTCGGGTTCGGGGTTGGAGATTAAAGTGTCTCCCACCTCCGTCTCATCCCCATTATTTTAAATTGGGGATTCCCCGTCCCCATCTCCATCCTCGGTCAACTCAGGGATTCCCCAGTCAAATCGGGGTCGAGTTACGGGTTCCCCGTCGGGGATGAGTTTTTTTGCCAAGCCTAGTACCGATTTTGTCATTAGTTTTAATCATTTTGCCTCAAATTGAACACTAAAGTATAGTTGCTAAATCAGGACAAAAAGAATTTAGTGATTAAATGAGACAAATTTGAAAATTGAATGGTCAAGATGATACTAAACCATGTATACTAAGTTTGTTGATGTGTTTGTATCGTCTTTTTAAAAAACTTTATAATTTTGGATTTTTTATTAAATGATAAATGGTATGAAATGCAATTTAGTTTAATTGATGAATAATTTTGGAATTTTATCTTATAATAATGTCTATCGTGGTTATAGGCTTGGCATATAAACCATTCCCGAACGGGAACCCGTAACTCGGCCCCGAGTTGACCTGGGATGGGGACAGGAAATCTTCGATTAAATAACGGGGATGGAGACACTTTAATCCCCGACCCTGAACCCGAACTCGACCCCAATTATAAATTATGTTTTAATATAGATTATTATATATATTTAACCTTACAATATAATTTATTCATACATTTTATATAATATATTAAAAATCATTTATATGACTTTTCTATAATTTAAAATACTATTGTTTTTTTTATTTTATTGATTTTATAAATCTTTTTCATACATTTATTTGTTTTAGTTTTATTATAAATTATACATTTTATATGTAAATAACTCAAATATGTTTGAATTAATTTGTTTTAAAGTTTATTTACATATATTTTTCTACTAAATTACTATTTAAGTTTAAAATTGAATAATTTTTAGAAACTTGAAAAACTCGATTCCCCAACGGGGATCCCCGGTCCCTGATTGGGACGGAAATGGAGATAGAAACTCATTCCTTGACGGGGATGTGGCCGGAGACGGGGAAGAGATTTAAGAAGCAGTGATTGGAATGGGAACTGAGATCCACGTCACATGGCCATGCCTAATTGAGGAGGTGGTTTGGGAAAATGCATTTTTTTGTAGGAATTTAAAAAAAAGTTGAATTTGATGTGAAATTAATAAATAATATTATAGAAACGTTTACATACGAGGTTATTTATATGATAGATTACTATTTTATTTACTTTTGTATTACGCGGATTTTTTAATATATCATTGTTTATATAAATGATAATAAACTAAAAAATAAATATGAAAATATTATTTCTTTTTAAACAAAAGTATATAAGACTGATATTATCAATTATCATGACCTATTATCTTTTTATAAAGCTAAATATATATGAATATTATTTGTTTTTTCTATTTTTTTAAAACTTTTGTTATATCATAATTAATGACTTATTAGAGTATTAGATTTTATTGGATTTGATTTTATTTGAATTTAATGATAGAATATATTAGATTTGGACCGATATAGTTTATATATTATTTATTATATTTAAAATCTATAAATATCACGTGTTGATTCATGGTGATGACACGTGACTTCACTAAAAATTAGTATATTTACTATTTTATTAGTATTTATAGATAAATTATAGATTATAGAAATATACTAATATAGATGATAGATATAGATATAGATATAGATTGTATTACTAAACCGTATGTTAAATCCGGTTAGTTTTCTACTTTCCTAGTATTTAAATATCCCAAAAATGTACTTTTAAAACTACGATATCAAAAATGTATAACTTCTTAAAACCGTGTTATCGTAAATTTACATTTCAAAAGTATAAAGCAATTCGTCCTGTTGCTTTTACAGAACTCCCTTCTTGTATCAGTAAACCATCATCCATTAATACAACACCAACATTAGTTGATTCCCATAGATGGTTCGAACTGTATAGGAACAATAATCAATTTTAGCTCGAATGGTTTGTAATGGAACTCTACCCTCTCTGATCCATTCAACACGCGCAATTTCTTTTCCGTCTATACGTCCCCAAATGAATTCTAACCGTTATCGTATCATAGTTTATGGGTGTTGATTGTATACCACATCAAAACTGTCACGGCTTTTGTGGGTTTGTCCTAGTTAACGATCACCATAGATCATCTTCTCGATGTCGTAAATCCAAACCAAACTTAACCGATTTAATTTGATTCGATGGTTTCACGACTCGAATTTTTTCGGCTAGCAAGGTGAACCTCGTTGTTAAGAAAAGGCTAAAATACAATAAAAAGAAAGACAAGTATAAGCATCTTCATGCTTTTCTCTATTCAATTTTCAAAAGCTTTCCAAAAGTGAGAATAAAAAGCTATTGAATCCCTATTAAGTTATGTTTTTAAAAGTTGGTTTATTGTGAACGTAATTCAATTTTTTTTCTTTATCTTAAAAAGAAAAACTAAAAGTTTAAATGAAATTCTATTTAAAGCAACCGTCATTAAGGTTTTGTCATTTAAACTATTTTTTTATATATTACTTAAATTACTCACATTTAGGTGCAGGACCGGCCCATTAGGGTGTGCAACACGGGCAACTGTCCAGGGCCCAACAGCCAAGGGGGCCCAAAAACCTTTTTTTTCCCTCCAATACCTAGACTAATACAAGTAGTTTACTTATTTGGCTAGTTGTTTGGTTGTGATATTTACGTACATAATTACACGGTTGTTTTCTTTAATCTTTAAATGTTATATATACATACATGTTTGGACCCTTTTTAAAATTTTGCCCCGCGCCCCAAAAACGATAGGAACGACGCTGTTTAGGTGTCGTTTTTTTTAAGAGATTAAATGTTCGCAGTTAGATTAAAATATTTTTTCACGTGTAGATATAAGTTTTCTAAAAAAGTTTATTGCAAATAACAAACGAGGTCTGATCACTAAACTATCATGTTTATACACATTTAGTTATTAAACCTTAATCATTTTTCCAAAATAAAACAGTTAACTAAAGCTTAATGACTAAATATGTAAAAAAAAAAATAATGTTAATACCGAAAACAAGTTGGTTCCACATCTTTGTCAAATTTACCATTACATATAGAGTTACATACATACTTGAGCATCCAACTTTAAGATTTATACACATTTAACCACTAAACTATTTTTTATACACACTAGTCGTTAAACTATTTTTTATATGTTTTGCCACTTAAATTACTCATATTTAGTCAACATATTTATACACATTTAAGTGTTTAACTATTAAACCTTAATCATTTTTTGAAAATAAAACAGTTAACTAAAGTTTAATGACTAAATATGTACGTGTTAATACCGAAAACAAATCGGTTCCACATCTGTCAATTTTACCATTACATATAGAGTTACATACATACTTGATCATCCAACTTTTAAGATTAACACATTTAACCACTAAACTATTTTTTATCCATAGTAGTCGTTAAACTATTTTTTATTTATTTTTCCACTTAAATTACTCATATTCAGTCATTAAACGACCATATTTATACACATTTAAGTATTTAAGTATTTAACTATTAAGGGATAATACAAAAATAGCCATTTTTCACATGTTTATTCACTTTTTAGCCACTTTATATACATTTTACCAAAATAGCCACATTTTACGTTACCAAATTTACGTGATAGCCACAATTTACGTGATTTGTACTTTTTTTCATTTTTTAATGCATTACGTTACAAAAGGTGTTTGGTCATGTAAATTGTTGTACTTTACGTGACCATTTTTGCTCCTTCCCCATGAATGTTAGGTGGGATGTCTTGTCACACTTTACGTTACCACATTTACGTGATAGCCACAATTTACGTGATTTGTACTTTTTTTCATTTTTTAATGCATTACGTTACAAAAAGGTGTTTGGTCACGTAAATTGTTGTACTTTACGTGACCACTGATTTGTACTTTTTTGCATTTTTTAATGCATTACGTTACAAAAGGTGTTTGGTCACGTAAATTGTTGTACTTTACGTGACAATTTTTGCTCCTTCCCCATGAATGTTTGGTGGGATGTCTTGTCACACTTTAAAATATTTTTTTTAAGCAATCATTACATTTATATGGGGAATGAGCAAATTTTTAAAATTGGTCACGTAAAGTACAACAATTTACGTGACCAAACACCTTTTGTAACGTAATGCATTAAAAAATAAAAAAAAAGTACAAATCACGTAAGTTGTGGCTATCACGTAAATGTGGTAACGTAAAGTGTGGCTATTTTGGTAAAATGTATATAAAATGACTAAAAAGTGAATAAAGATGTGAGATGTGACTATTTTTATAATTATCCCAACTATTAAACCTTAATCATTTTTTCAAAATGAAAATGGCTAACTAAACTATAAAGTTTAATGGTTAAATATTGTCACAAAAGAAAAGAATAATAATATAACTAGAAAGAACACCATAGCAAGAATCATGACACCAGTTGATTCAAAATATGATTTGGGCAAACAAGTTAACAAACCAGTCCCACGAATACTGGAAGCTCTTACTACGACTTTTGATCTATAGAAAAAGAAATAACTTGAATATCAGCTAATACTTGTCCGCTTGATGCATTAATCTTCTAAAACACAACTGACTTACGAACTCTCGATAACGCCTATAAAACCAATAAAATTGGAGCTCGAAAATTTTTTTATGTCATACCCCCCACCACTTGACCATATCTCTCCATATACAACGAAACAGTGCACGTTCTATGAGAAGATGACCGATGGTCTCAAACACTAATATCGCATAGCAAACAGACAATCGAATTTATGATAACACCTCTCGTAACCAAATTCAAACGAGCCTGCAGATCTTGCCAAATTCTCCATATCATCATATTAACTTTTATGAGGATTAACTTGTTCTTTTGAAACTTAAAACCAAGATTTTTTTTTTTTTGGGGAGGGGGGGGGGGTTGGGGGGGGTGCACTTTTGTCTACATTGGTAATAATGTCTCAAATTTTTTATAACATACCAAAAACATGGTTGCACATCAAACGCCATTATGCTTTCAAAACTAGATCTAATTTGGGTCAATATTGGACATGTTTGAAAGTATGATGCTTTAACTCGCATAACAAAAGTCCCTATTAGTTAAACAAATAAATAGAAATATTAAATAAAAAAAATGACAAAACCTTAATTTAATATAAGTTAAAAAGGAGAAAGAAATACTAGAAAAAACAATGCATCAAACGACAACGTTTTAAGCTTCTTTTTTCTTGAAGTGGTAATGTTAGTGTTCTAATATCTTAAAAACTCCCCATTGCCAATTAAGTTGGTTCAAGGACTCCATAAGTTACCAATCAATCTCATGTCCAAAAGGACCAAAACAACAAACCTTAAAAACAAGATTTTAGCTGTACACATACCTACGAAACGCCTCGAATTGACCCTGTCGCTACTGCCTAACACTATGATCATCCGATATCGTCTCCTCGGAAGATGCATCGCTGTTGATAACAATCACATCATCTGGTTTGCTAAAAGGATGGATTTGGTGGGATCCAGTTATTTCAGGTGTCTTGTTCCTGTGATCAAGTTGAGACTCGGTGCAATGGGTCACACCAGTTGCCCATAACTCGGGTGCTACTGAACCCGCACACCTGCTGTTTGTCGTTGCAGTGGTTCTATTGGGGCCTGAAAACGGTTGGTTGATCCACTGCATCATTCCAGAATGACCAGTGTATGATACGGCTGAAGGAATGGTAGTTTGTTCGGTAGTTTGTTTTACGGGTCTTAAAGGAGGGAGACTACCTAGTTCCTGAAGCCAATGAGGTAACTTCTGCTTTGTAGCAAGATTAGTACATGTGGAACCGTTGGCCAAAAGCGACTCAAATGTAGACCTTCCTCTACTTTCGTAAGAGTTCAGATTATGCGTACTGTGTTTCTGATCGATCCCGTTGTACTGTAAGCTGGACAATCCAAGGGAGAGTTGGGGTTCTTCGACAATATTGGAATTATATCTCTTGGCAAGCGTAGGTTTAAACCGCTTTGTTTGAGAAGGCGGTTTCGTACTTAAAAGCTTCAACTGTTCTTCCTCCCACCGCTCAGCCAACTCCCTTGGTGACCTCCAAGCTGCAAAGTGCAGACGATTATCTCGTAACATGGCGTCCCAGTTGCCGATTCCGTGTCTCCTTACACCGATCCAAAGAAAGTCGAGTTCCTCCTCTAACCACATTGTTGGAGGCTCAAAATTGTCAGGAAAGCTACCTCTCTTACCGCTTACAGCCCTTGCTTTGCTTATAATATTGTCGAGCATCATCTTGTGTCTCATTAGGGATGCCGAATCAGATGGATACTGTGCCCCTGCCGTGTCTTGAATAAGTTCTCGAGTTTTGGTGTCAAAGTTGGGCCAAGAAGATAAAGAGGTTCCGGCACTGTTTCTAGCTTCTGTTGGCAGCGACAAACGAAACGAGGATGTAGAATTTGTTGAGCTGCGAAACTGCAGAGGCTTCCTGTTCGACGCCAGCGTTGATCGTCGATCTTCAGGATGCATGAAAGATGTTTCTTGTAATGTGTTCTTTAATGGAAACATATCGTTTGCTCTGTCTTCTGGAAAAAGCTGCAACCATTCATAAGTCATATATGATGCACTTATCCCAAATTTATACATGAGAGTGAATGATAAAAGTTAAAAACTAAAAAAAGATAAAAAATTTTAGTAAACGTTTAGAGATTTGTGTGTAAAGGAGCTAGCTTTTTTTTTTAAAAATGACCAGACTATTATATACATGTTATAAGAGGATTTTCAGGCCCAAAATGAACAGGGACGCGGGTCTAGGGTTCGGCTTAACCGGACGTATGACTGGGATCGGGCCGGACTACAATGAATGCAGTAAAGAACCATTACCCCATTAGGGCCTGTTTGGGCTTAAACGGGTTTAAAGGACCTGGCCCAATAGGAATTCTTCCGGGTTGAACCAAGGACTGCTCTCGGGCCTAGGCATTTTTTTGCGCATCTCATCTCCGTCTCAAAAAATTGTGACACTTATCATCTTGTCGGAAAAAAATTGCAATATTTTGCTATTTTAAGGAAGAATCTACCTTTGTTGCCTACCAGCAATCATTACAAGATATTAGTGACATTGAAATATTTTCAACTTCTCATTTTATAATTCCAGTATTTGATTTTTTTTGTCAAAGACACACACGTTAAACTACACACGAAGTAAGCTGATTAATCAAGTGGTCAAGTTAAAATTCTACGTACCTGAAGAAAGTTCTTTTTTGATATTTGGCTTTGACCCATGGACACTGAGGGGAGGTCAACACCCCACATGTTGCTGCTACTAGAGAGTGTTGCAGGAACACAAGGTACCTGAGATAATGAAGTCTCCCCAATTCTTTCATCTAGTAACTCCAGTACCCTACCTTTTGGAGGAAACTCGTGCAAAACAACTGAATGACTTCTGCTAGTAGATTCGGTTGAATCTCGATGAGTTTCAGATACATTAGTGTCGGGTTGTACATTAGAGCTAGATTCCAGTGTTAAGTTGCATTCCACCAAAGAACTTGATTCTGATAGATCACAATAGGATGAGCAGAAACTAATGTTTGACGACGTGTATTGTTTTAGAAAGTCTCAACAAAGAACATATTGACTCACTTTGTTCCGAAGAAGAGGTATACTTTTATTTTGAAGATAAGCAAATTACTTTTTGAAGTCAATTGTGATGACGATTTGGAAGAAATTCAACACCCGACATCTTCTAAGAGTAGCATTTAGCATATAATCTAACATGACATCTAAATTTTTGCAATCAAAAGAACTCTTGGGATTGTGAAGTTGTTGATTCGGTCTATCAGACCTCAAACTCATATCTACCTAAGGGTGTAATCAAGTCAAGCTACTCAAGCCGAGTTGATAAATGCTCAAAACTCGATTTCAAGATCATGCTGCTTGAGTAAGCTTTAGAGTCATGCTCAAGTATCAAAATACATACACCCCCGAAGCTCACTAGCCATATCAAGCATATGTTAAATTACATATTTACTTTTTTTTTTTGTATATTGCATAATTTCTCGAGCCGTTTAAAGCCGAGCTTATGTTAAAATACAGGTTAAATTCTCTGTTTTAATAAAGTTGAATTGAACCAAGCTCGAAGGTATCAATTACTCCATCTAGCTCAAACTTGGGCTTGAAAATTAAGGCTATTGGCCGGATTTTAATATTGAGCTCCGGCTTGGCACTACATTGAATAGGCTCAGCTCGATTACACTCCTAATTCTACCTCTTCTTCTTTGGAACAAAAAGGACTCTTATCTTTGTACCATGTCTTATGGTTTAAGCAAAACAACTAACCAGGTGGCCGCTTTGATAAATCGAAAGATGCTAGTGAGCCTCCATCTGTAATCTTGTCAGCGCTATTTTTGGCACTCTCTTGACCATCACTTGATACGATCCTTGATTCATCTACCACAGAAACATGGTATTCTGATGCTTCCGGTTGTTTATCTTTAAGAATTGCCACATGAGATGTTGTATCCATCGGTGATATTGCATAATTTGTATACAAGAAATGACTATATTGAAAATTCTTACCTGATACTGGTTCAGTTATGGATGGGGTCTCCTTCACAATTTCACCGGTTAGCGTCTCGCTTCTAAAGTCAGCATAAAAGGGGAAGTGAGAACATAAAGTAAAAGCGGTAGCATATAAAGAAGAAGAACATTCAAATTCATGTAAAGTTGTAAACGTACATCTCAATTTTAGGAACAGAAAGCAAATGAACATCTTGAAGATCAACGTCTTCAGTGGTATTCTGTCATAGAAAAGGGAATACAATCATAAGTTATGAAACTTGAAACTGCTACTGGAATTGAAATATTGAAACCAATGGGTAACTTAAGAACAGGCGATTAATATTCTCAGGTTTCTGTTTGTTCATCTTGATGATACCCTGCCTTTCAAAACAAAAGAACAGGCAATTAAACCATGTTGTAAGACAAGAGAATGCATAGTATTTCATTCAGTCTATAACAGCAGTGAAACCGTTATAAAAATGGTTGGCTAATTTAGATGATGGGTGCATAATATTCTTGAAGTTGAAATGCAGATGGTATGTGGACATCATCACATCTGTCAAGTTGTTATTTGATTTTATTTGCTATACTTGTATCGTGGGGGGAGCATTGATATGAACCAAACTGATATAGTAATTAACCAAAGCAAAACAAGTAAAAAAAATTACAAAAGGTTCCTACGATTTGAGATGTAGGCTCTCCCAAAAGTTGTCAACGGTGAAAGTTTGTCACATGTCACATGCATTTTCAGTTTTTTCCTATTCTCCATGTTGTAAAGACAATAGATCCTTCTTGCAAGTTGCAAGATTACACATTTTAAGAAACTTGCAGATGAACTTAAAAATTGCCGTTCATATAAGTTCAGATCCGCAAGTATTAAGACAACATCAGAGCAAGCCGCTTCTCACAGCTGCTCTTTCCACACCTCCAGATATCTAGTGCCAAATCGTCACCCTGGCCGGTTACCGGGAACCAAACTACCCCTTTGTAAAGGTGGCCTTTTTATAACTAATTACAGTTGACATGAAATGGATCACGGAAGAAGATATTCTGATTTTCATTGATTATCTCTCCTTGGCTCAGCCTATATACATCGTATGTTTTCAGGTCAACTTGGAATTATTTAAAACCCAGTCTAACATATTCTCTATTATGTCATGCTTAAAGATGCCCCTTCTAATAACTCAAGATCTGCTCTTACTGCCACTGGTAAGTCCGTAGATGCAGCTTAGGTAGGGGAGGAGGACGATTCTGCAGGGTTTCTGGTAAAGATTTCAAGATCGGATTTGTGGATGCCTTAAAAGAGAAGCGACAGATAGTTTCAATAGAGGCACAAATCACGTACTTGCTTTAATGCATTTGTTAGTCAAGAATTATAGACGTACGTGCTTAATACCACATTGAACATATATATTTATTTATTTGATCAAAAATCAATTTGGAGTTACAACAAAATGCTTATTAGTGATAATCCAAAGGAATAATTTTCAAAGGATTACACAAACTTCATGAATTTATGTAACATTACATGTCATCATGTGTGTGTGCATTCTAAACAAAGTGGAGTTGCTAAAATAATATTTTAAATAATTATTAATTGCTACCCACACAAAGAAGGTTGATCGCAGTTTTCCACATCAGTTTTGAGAGTAGGTTGATTAAACTGAATCCTTTTGGTTACAAGTGGGTGTACACAGTTAAACAGAATCCTGATGGCACTCTTGTATGCTTAAAGACCACATTGGTAGCCAAAACAGAAACTCACAAACATATGGTCACGATTGTGATGAGATTTTTCGCCGACCATCTATTTACCTTGGTTAGGTTACTTGATGAGTTGATGCTAGTTAAACCTAGTAATCAGTAATGGTTGTGTATTATTTGTGTGTATAAAACACTGATTACAAGAGGATTATATAGAGGATATATTTACACTCTAATCCCTCTAATATAGATAATTACATAACTGTCTAATATTCCCCCGCAAGCTAAGGCCGGGGAACGACCTGTAGCTTGGATCGTAAAAACATAAAACGCTCGAAAGAAGCGGCTTGGTGAAGATATCTGCAATCTGATCATCGGTGGTTAAGAACTGAACCGAAAGCTGTTTATCCGCAACCTTTTCTCGAACAAAGTGAAAGTCAACCTCTACGTGCTTAGTCCGGGCATGGAACACAGGGTTAGCAGAAAGATAGGTAGCGCCGAGATTATCACACCATAGTGTAGGGGTCTTCTTGAGAGGGACTTGAAGTTCGCGCAACAGTGTTTCAAGCCAAGTTAGCTCAGCGACTGTATTAGCTAGAGCCTTGTATTCCGATTCTGTTGATGACCGAGAGACAGTCTTCTGTTTCTGTGCAGACCAGGAGACTAGGTTTAAACCTAGGTAGATAGCATACCCTCCGGTGGATCGACAGTCATCTGGGCAACCAGCCCAATCAGCATCTGAGAACCCTGTAAGAGCGTTATAGGCAGAATCAGTGTAGGCGTGATTAGAGAGTAAACCGTGAAGTTCTGAAAAGGCAACAGGGAACTGTCGGCCGATGAGAGTAGACTTCAGACCGTTGTATTCTTCTCGAAGACCTGAGATAACCAACATGACTAAGTCCTTTTCTTTTGGGGGTTCGCCAATATTGGCTAAGGCAAAAGAGTATTCTTGTGCTCGAGTCAAGTAAGCAGTGGCAGTTTCGTCAGGGTGCATCTGGAGTTTGAGAAGCTGGGTTTTGAGAGTATATTCTCTGGAGGAAGTGTGAGGGGCATAGGCACGTTCAAGGGACAGCCACAAATCGTGGGAGGTGAGACCTTGAACATGCTGGAAGGATGCCTCAGAGATGGTGGAGAGAATGAGCATGCGAACGTGAGCATCATTGGAGACCCAGGCTGTGTAATCAGGGTTTAATTGAGGTGGGGGTACTGTGGGACCGTCTTTGTCGGATGGGGATGGGGAGGCTATGGTCATTGGAGGGCAAGATATAGTGCCATCAACATAGCCGAACACATTGTTTGTGATAAGAAACGGCTGGATCATTGTTTTCCAGTATCCATAGTTGGTTGGGGAGAGGGTAAAGCCAAATTTGTGAGAATTATGTCCGGTTTTCTCTGCTAGGGTGAATGGAACAATAGAGTTCATGATGGCAATGGGTGGGCTGCTGCAACTGATGGTGAGCAGGCAGCAGTAGGGTTTGGGGCTACTGGTGACAGCAGTGATCGGAGGGTGTGGGGCTGTTGGGCGGCGGCTAGGGGTTTGAGGAGGGGGGGGGGGGGGGCGAACAGATGGTGGACAGAAATTGGTTGCTGGCTGCGATTTCAGGGAGAAGTTTCTGGTAAGAGTTTGGTGGTGGCGGCAGTAACAGGGGGCTGCGAATTTAGGGTTTTGGTGTTGACGGCAGTAACAGGTGGCTGGAATTTTAGGGATTGTTTGCTGCTGTGATTTCAAGGAGAGGTATCTGGCGCAGGGGATGATGGTGAGAGAGTTCTGGTGAGGGTAAGGCTGGCGGCGCTGGCTGCTGTAGCAGGGGTGGGAGAGGCGGCTCCTAGGGTTGTGCCTGGTAGAAGCCGACGGCTGCTAGGGTTAGAGAACCTAAGCTCTGATACCAAGTTAAACCTAGTAATCAGTAATGGTTGTGTATTATTTGTGTGTATAAAACACTGATTACAAGAGGATTATATAGAGGATATATTTACACTCTAATCCCTCTAATATAGATAATTACATAACTGTCTAATAATGCTCAAGCCACTATTCACCACAGTATGCAATTCTTTAGAAAATATGTATGGAGCCAAATAGTTTTGTGATTCAGGAGCAGGCATCTCGAGTTTGCAGGTTATGAATATCATCATATGGCTTAACAATAAAACCATCTAACAATCAAGGCACACCTGTATCCGTTTGCAGCGAGTGTGGTAAGCCAGTTCAAGACCTCCCCATACACGAGTCATTGGAATTATGTCTTGGCATTTTGCATATTTAAGGGTGCTCAAGCAAACAATTTTCTCTACTATGATCACAAGCCTAAATGAATAATAGTTCTTAAAGACCAGTCTGTTCACCTATGAATAGACAGCCAATATAAGCCAAATTCTTCCACGTATATGTTGCTGCCTTCTAAGGGCCTAAAAGATACCAAAAAAAAAAGGCCACTGGGTGCTTCCTCTCATTTCAGTTACTAGTCTGCACCCTGCAGGATGTCCGTATTACATTAGATCTACCTTAGAATACTGAGACCACTCTGAAATGAACCTCATATCTTGGAAAAGTAAGAAACACAGTTTTTTATACGAACCAAACTAATGATACTATTAATCACAGCACAAACGAATGAAAACAAATACAAAAAATTCCTAAGATTGTGAGATGTAGGCTCTCCCAAAAGTCCAAAGATTTTGCCAAATTTCTGCACACCCAAAACATTCTCATTTGATCCATATTTATAGCTCCAATATGCCTATATAAAACATAATAAGAAAAGGACTCCTACTAGGAGACTAAGGCTGCGTTTGAATTAATAAGAAGAAAAACACTTATATCTTATTACCATCTTTTATTGATAAGAATTGGTTTAAAGTTCTTATTAAAAAGTTCAATAAGAGTGTTTGATTTGTAATTTAATAAATATCTGATCGAACAAGTTATCAATTTTATTAATAAAAAATTTAAAATAATGAAAATAGAATTTAATCTATTTTTATCTTAACTATATACATATATTAACTTGATTTATTAATCAAAAAATAATATAAAAATTCAAACCTAGAAAACAAATAATCGATTATACAAATTGAAATCCATACGCCACTCACTGTTCTATCTCTATCTCAATCTAACCCACCTTTTTCTCTTTTGACAAATTTCTCTCCCCCTTCTCTTGCTTCGCTCAATGAAAACGAAACATGGAGGTTGCTCAACCAAAAAGAAACATGGGTTGTTGCTGGAAATCGAAGAAGAAACATGAAACTCGAGATTGAAGAATAAGAGAGAAAGGTGGTTGTTCGACGAGAGGGAGGAGAAAGAAAGTTGTTGCTGGAAATCAATGGTCTGAGTTGTTGGTCGGACGATGAGGTATGGTGACGACGGTCGGAGTTGTTGCTGGGATGTGAATCGCAAGTATGGACGATGACGGAGTCAGACTCGGCCGTGAGGCGACTGATATGGGCTGAGGTTTGGGGATGGGAAGGCGTCGACAAGAGTTGTGCGTTTATTTTCTTTTCTGTTGCTTTCCATAAGAGGTGATGAGAGTCCTTTCTATCCCTCAGTCAATGGGAGGACGGTAAGGGATTTGGTATCTCATCAAGTTTACGAATCAAACACTCTTATCAATCCTTTCTCTCAGCGAATGAGAGTTTTGAGTTCATTAAGAGCCGAACAAGAGTTATCAAACGGGCCCTAACATGATAAATTTATCTATATCTAAGATAATTATCTCTATCTAAATAACTATTATGATCATTATCTATTATAATTATCTTTAGTTAAATAACTAATACGATCCTTTTCTATATAATTAAACTACTTCCCAACCCAAACAATTAAAAAATTACTTAACACCCTTACATGTTACAATGGTGCTGATTAATATCAGTTTCTGTCTTTCTACTGCAAAATTCAACTACATTCTTGTCCATGATTTCATTAGAAGTTATAAAAATAATGATAAGCTTCATACGATCCAGTAAGCATCACTGTCGTATCCTTTTAAGCCCTACCTATTAAAAAAGTCGCATCTGTGCTGCCAAGTACAGCCCAATTTCTTTTTTATAGCCAACATCAAGAACCTTTTGGGTTCAATTCCAAGGTTCCAGCCCAAATGCTTTTTTACGAAACTGTTCTTTCCAGCAGTTGACATCTTCTCTTATACATATAAAACTAGAAGTCATGGCAAAATCTGCCAAGAACAGCACTCTGTCTCAAATCAGACTAGTTCATCAGTAATTGCTTGTACCTATGATCACTCCTCTTTGTATCACTAGTCATGAACCAGAAAAAATAATTTCTTCCTTGGTCTCGGTCAGTACTTATGGTTATAAGAGGTCGTGGGAAGGTTGGATTCGTCGTTGGAGATGATGCACGTCCTCCATCCTCTGACCCCACGTATACTACTTGAGAATTGAACAATTCCAATGTCTTGGCATGGGTTATTAATTCCATGGAACCTCACATCAGTCACACTTATTTACTTCTCAAAACAGAAAATGCTATATGGGATGCTGACAAGGAGAATTACTCAAGAGTTTGAAAACACTTCTCAAATCTTCAAACTTAAGGATCTCCATGCTAAGTAACAATGAAGTTACTAACTATTGCATCCCTTAAAAGTTTGATGAACATGAAAATTTTGAGGTCCAACTTGACTAAGAAAGTTATATAATGTTCTGGCTGGAATTAATCATGACCTAGATGAGGCTCGAGGACGCATTCTCAAATTCTTTTTTATAGCGAACATCAAGAACCTTTTGGGTTCAATTCCAAGGTTCCAGCCAAATTCTTCTTTATGAAAAGTAAAAACTGTTCTTTCCACTTTCCAGCAGTTGTTCATCTTCTCTTATACATATAATATTAGAAGTCATGGCAAAATCTGCCAAGAACAGCACCCCGTCTCAAATCAGACTAATCAGGAATTGCTCATTCCTAAGATCACTCCTCTTTGTATCACTAATCATAAACTAAACTCTTCCTTGGTCTCAGTTAGTACTTATGGTTATAAGAGGTTGTGGGAACGTTGGATTTGTCATTGGAGATGATGCACGTCCTCCATCTTCTGACCGCACCTATGCTAATTGAAAATTGAACAATCTCATTGTCATGGCATGGCTTGTTAATTCCATGGAACCTCACATCAGTCACACTTATTTACTTATCAAAATAGAAAACGCGATATGAGATGCTGTCAAGGAGAATTACTCGGAGTCTGAAACCTCTTCTAAAGTCTTCAAACTCATTTGACCAAGTTGAAGCAGCAGATCAACCAATCCTGGGTTCCATTGACCAAGTGAAGGCTGCAAACTATTGCATCCTTTTAAAGTATATGGTAGTAGTTAGATCCATTTTATGAACTAGATTGGGGTGAGGTTGATGATCATTAAAAATTGAAGGTCCTTGACTAAGAAAGGTTATATAATTTTCTGGCTGGACTTAATCATGACTTGGATGAAGTTCGAGAACGTATTTTTGGTCATCCTCCACTACCTACCATCAACGAAGAGGATCGTTGAAGATAAACTTGGTAATTGTGATTAATGATTGTGATAATAATCAAGATACAAGAGAGAATATATAGACAAAATATTTACACATTGCAACCTCCTAATATAAACTAATTACTAACTGACTAATATTCCCCCACAAGCTAAAGCCGGGAAGCGACTTGTAGCTTGGACCGTAGACTTTGGAATCGTTGGGAACATAGAGGTTTAGTAAATATATCAGCGATCTGATCATTAGTGGAGATGAACTGAACGAGGAGTTTCTTGGCAGCCACTTTTTCTCTGACAAAATGGAAGTCCACTTCGACGTGCTTTGTACGGGCATGAAAAACAGGATTCGCAGACAGGTAAATGGCTCCTATATTGTCACACCATAAAACCGGAGTTGTAGCCATGGGAATCTGAAGTTCTCGTAAGAGGGCTTCAAGCCAGGTGATCTCAGCGACTGTATCAGCTAAGGCTTTGTACTCGGATTCAGTGGATGATCGAGAGACAGTCCTTTGTTTCCTGGAAGACCATGAAATTAGGTTTGAACCAAGATAGATAGCGTATCCCCCGGTGGATCGGCGGTCATCTGGGCAACCAGCCCAATCGGCATCCGAGAAGGCAGTCATGGAAGGAGAATGAGCACACGGATAGGCATGTAATGTGGAGCCAGAGTCATGCTTAAGTAGAAGACCATAATCATCAGTGCCCCGTAAGTACCTGAGAATGCGTTTGACAGCCGACCAATGATTTTGCGTAGGGGAGTGCATGAACTGGCAGACCTTGTTGACTGCATAAGAGATATCCGGTCGAGACAAAGTAGCATACTGTAAGGCACCAACCACTTGGCGATATCGGACCGGGTTATCAAAAAGGGGACTGTCGTCAATAGCTAAGTTGGCAGTTGTGGTAATCGGTGTGTCAACAGGCTTGGAATGGGAGAGACCAGCTTTCTGAAGAATCTCATGAATATATTTCTTCTGAGATAAGAAGAGATCTGAACCACGAGTAGCGACTTCAATACCCAGAAAATATGAGAGGGGACCCAAATCTTGAATGGCAAAAGTATGACTCAAGCGTTTGACGATCTGCTCAATAGCCAAAGTGTTGTTACCTGTCAAAATGATATCATCAACATAAACGAGCATGTATAATAGAGTTCCCTTGTAGGAGTAGATGAAAAGAGAAGGATCCGTCTTTGACCCTTTGAAACCAAGAGAGAGTAGGGCCCGAGAAAGACGATTAAACCAAGCACGGGGGGCCTGCTTGAGGCCATACAAGGACTTGTGGAGAAGACAGACGTGAGACGGTTTAGTCGGATCAGTAAAGCCAGGGGGTTGGCGTAAGTAAACTGTCTCAGTTAGGTCACCATGTAAAAATGCATTCTGAATATCTAGTTGGCGAAGTGGCCACTGTTGGGACACTGCACGCGAGAAAACTGTACGGACAGTTGTGAACTTGACGACCGGGCTAAAAGTCTCATGATAATCAAGGCCTGCCTGCTGATGAAAACCCTTGGCTACTAACCTAGCCTTGTACCGTTTAATAGCACCTGTCTGATCCCTCTTTATTTTATAGACCCACTTACAATCAATCACATTAGCCTTAGGCACCGGTGGAACAAGAGACCAAGTCCCATTACGTAACAAGGCAGCATATTCCTCAGCCATGGCCTTCTGCCAGTGAGGGTCTTTGTTGGCAACGGAAAAGGTGGAGGGTTCTATTTCGGGAGGAAGAGAGGTGTGATAGGCTGAGGGATTATAGGGGACACGTGGTTTGGGGTTAGGCCGTAGAGTGGGGGGACGGGTACGAGGAGGTGGCACACCAGTTGGAGGTGGTACCGAAGGAGAAGAGGGGAGTGTATCAGGAGTGGTTTGAGAAGGAGTAGGAGTTGTTTGAGAAGGAGTAGGAGTGGGTTTAGGACGTCTGGTGTATGTGATAATAGGATCAGGAGGTTGGGCGGATGGGGTGGGCAGCGGAGTAGTGGAGCTGGGGGGTGGTGTAGGAGGTGTAGGAGGATCGGATGGAGACAGTGTAGAGGGATAGCTAGATACATACGGATCCGGAGAAGGAGAGGGTGTGGGTGGTGATGGTGAAGGTAGTTTAAATGGAAAGCATTGTTCGTTGAAACGAACATGACGGGCGATATAGAGACGATCAGTTGTAGGATCAAAGCATCTATAGCCGTGATGGAAGGGACTGTACCCGAGAAAGATACAGGATGTGGAACGAAAGTCCATCTTGTGAGTATTGTAGGGACGAAGATGAGGAAAACATTGAGAACCAAAGACACGAAGGAAGGAGAAATCCGGTTTGCGATGAAAGAGATATTCGAAGGGAGATGTATTGGAGGAAGTGCGAGATGGCATACGGTTGATAAGGTATACCGCAGTATCGAATGTAAAATGCCAGAATTTGAACGGGACACCCGAGTGTGAGAGAAGGGTGAGACCGGTTTCCACCACATGTCGGTGGCGTCTTTCAACTAGACCATTTTGCTCACTAGTATGGGGACAGGAGCGACGATGTAAAATCCCAAGAGAGGTGAAAAAGGTTGACAGGTTGCGGAATGCAGTTTCGATGATTTGCCGATGGTGCAATTGGTGCAGGACCCCAAACATCACAAATTAATAAATCCAAGATATTATAACTTTTGAAGTCAGAAGATAACAAATGCAGTTTCGATGATTTGCCGATGTGACAATCATTACAGAAGGAAGTTGAACTTTTATTGGAAACTGGAAGACTATAACTAGATAACATGTGATGTAGAAGTTGCGAGTGTGGATGACCAAGTCGTTGATGCCAGGTGTCAGCAGAAGCACGATATGCGGTGAAGGCGACATTCGGAACACGCTGAAGAGAAGGTAGGTGAATGGAGTAGAGGCCATGGTCACTTGGACCCGTGAGGAGGGTGTTGCCGTGTAGACGTATCCTTCACAGCAAAGAAAGAAGCATGAAATTCAAAGAAAACATTATTATCTTGACAAAATTGTTGAACAGAAAGAAGATTACGTTTTATTTGAGGAACGTGAAGAATATTGGAAAGGGAGAAGGTTTTAGAAGGTGAGTAGAAACGAGAGGTGCCAATATGTAAAATAGGTAAACCCTTACCGTTACCAACATGAAGAGAATCCCCACCATTATAAGGCCCATGGTGATCAAGGCTGGAGATGTCGTGTGCAACATGACTATTGGAGCCAGTATCAGGGAGCCAATAGTTAGAGAGCTGTGAGCGAGTGTCCGCAAAATTGGTAAAATTAGCCGTAGGTTGTGGATGTCGCGGCCGGATAGTGGCAGGATCCCGATTAGGGCACTGCGAGGGAATATGCCCAATGCCACATCGATTGCAAGTACCATACACAGTGTTTTGAGTGGATGCCCAACTGAACTGATTGCGGTTTCCCCCAGATTGTTGATTATTGGAGTGACCACGACCACGATATCGGTTTGAACCACGACCCCTATTGTTGGAAGGACGAGAGGCAAAGAAAGCTTGAGAGGATGGCTGTGTAACCGGCTGAAGTTGGAAACCAAGTTGGGCAGCAAGTTGATGAAGAGTCTGCACAGTGTCTGATGAAGGACCGCTAGGGGTAGTAGTGGGATGAGAGGAGGAGGCCACTGCGAATGCTTGTGCCGGAGAAACCACAGGGGCTGATTTCTGAATCATGTAATCATGATCAGATAGAAGACCATGAAGTTCCAGGAATGCAGTTGGGAGTTGACGACCCAGAATAGTAGACTTCAAACCATTGTATTCATCACGAAGGCCAGATAATACGAGCATGACAAGATCTTTTTCTTTGACAGGTTCACCAATATTAGCAAGGGCATCAGCATAGTCTTTTGCCCGTGTGAGATAATCAGAGATGGTTTCATCACTCTTCATGGCGATCTTCAGAAGCTGATTTTTGAGAGTATACTCTCTAGAGGACGTGTGCGGAGCATAGGCACGTTCAAGAGAGAGCCAAAGTTCACGGGATGTAGAGCCTTGCACATGCTGAAACGATGATTCAGAGATGGTGGAGATGAGAAGCATCCGAACATGAGCATCATTAGAGATCCAAGCATGGTACTGTGGGTTTGGTTGGGTTGTGTTTTTGTCATCAATGGTTGAGGCTGGACACAAAATAGTGCCATCAATGTAGCCAATCAGGTTGTTGGTAAGAAGAAAAGGCTGAAGCATAGACTTCCAAAAACCATAATTAGTGGGAGATAGGGTAAAAAAGCAAACTTATGAGAATTGTGAGATGTCTTCTCGGCTGGAGTGAAAGCAATTATAGAGGCCATTGAAGCTGCTGATCGGTGCAGTTGGTGCAGAAGCAGGGCTGTTGATTGTTGGAGAAACAGGGCTGTTGATCGGTGCAGTGGGTGACAAAAGCAGGGCTGCAGAGGCGGCGGGGCAGCGCTAAGCAGCAGAAAGGCAGGGATGCGGCTGAGGGTGGTGCTGGTGCTGGGCGGCGCACTGTGGTGGCTGGAAGTAGGGTTGTGGGCGGCTGCTGTGGTGGCCGGAATTAGGGTTTAGGGTTGACGGCTGTTATTGTGACAGCCTAGAATTTCTAGGTTTAGTGGCTCTGATACCAAGATAAACTTGGTAATTGTGATTAATGATTGTGATAATAATCAAGATACAAGAGAGAATATATGGACAAAATATTTACACATTGCAACCTCCTAATATAAACTAATTACTAACTGACTAATAGTTGATGTGTTATGCTTGGTGATGTCAAAATTCAAACTTCTATGACGATCACTACCAATGACGATGATCTGATAGAAGTGGCAGCCCTTTACACCAAAGTTCCATCTTGGTTTAAGAATTGGCCAATAGACAATATGAGACCACAACAATCTAGAAACCATCATTGCTGTCATCAATGCAATCGACAAGGTCACACATGCTACCGTATTCATGAAATTTTCAGCAATTTAAAGAAGTCTTCTTCAAGAACAATAAGCAAGGTTACTACCTTAGAATCAGCATCTCGCTCTGAGAAACTGGCTAATGTTCAGCTCACAAAAACACAGCTCACAACTCTGCAAACTACTACAACAATCAGCCAGTACTAAATGTCCTATTGCAGCATAAGGAACTAAAGCTGAGGAAGACGATTGCCAATGTTGAACTGGTTGATGCACTTGCACTAAGACGTTAATACCTTTATCGAGAGTTTAGATCCAAGCTAAAAATGATTGATATCCATTCATCAGCTTAAGGGGTGTTGGTGTTTATCTTAAAGTTCTAATAGTTTCCTAATAAGTAATTTATCTTGATTTCTAGATTAGAACTACATAAGTACTAGTTGATTTGGATAAGTATAGACTAGGGATTAGATAATCTTTGGGTTTCTACTTTTTATATAATTTACAAAGTTCACAATTTCCACACTCTCCAACTTAAGTGTTAGAAATATACTACTATTATCTTTAAGTTGGTTATGTTTATCAATAACACATAGATGTCATAGGTAATTCTTGTACTCTGTAATTATACAAGAAACATATGAATTTGAACAGATATTTCTTAAAATTACTTAATTCTGATGAAAGAGAAATTAAATATGCAAGTTTGGTAAAGGTGTTATCTTTCAGCACCCAGCTAATATAGTAAGAAACATTTATGATAAAGTTGAATAAAGGTATTATCTTTCATCAAGCAATTTAGAAGCAATTGCATTGATTTGTCCAACTACTTATCCAGCAACAATACATTCTTTAACACTAATGACAGTAGGCAAACATCTTAAAATCCTTTCCTGGTTCTTCTCGAAGTAACAGGAAATATCTTTTGTAAAGACTGAATGCTAACAAATGCTTGAGATAAAGGTTCATGCTGCACAGACAGGGGAAGATAAAGTCATCTATTTTACATTAAATAACATATCGCAGGATATACAGACTTACCTTCCAATTTAGACTAGTACGATGATTATGGTTCCAAACAGGAGACAATGAAAAACATGTGAACATGCTCTCTTTAACGTTAATAAAAATATCAATTGCAAATGATTGCATGACTTTTTTTTGTGTAACATGCTTCTTAAAAATACAATGTGAAACATGCATGTTGGGTTTCACTGTATCAGGGAAGTATGAACTCAATTTTCGGATCATATCACTCACCTTTTGAGAAATGAAATTATTTCCGGTTACTTCCAACAATATTTTCAAGTAGACTTCAACTTCAAATGATATGGCTCTTTCTAAATGAATAACCAAAAAGTAGAAAAGGAAAAAAAAAAAACAAGGCAAAAAGAACAGAAACGAAAAACAAAGAGCATTCCAAGCATACGTAGAAATGGCCATATACCTTTTCTTGGCTTGCATGGCTGTATCTGGGATTGGAATCATTTGCTATGATATCTGTTGAAAGATCCAGAAGACCATCATTATCTGTTGTGGAATTACTTCCTTTGGCTGCCACTAGATCATCTTTCTCCATAACCGTTGACCTGTCTTGCATACCAGTCCCATCCACCATTTTTTTGTGTCTCAATCTGCGACTGAATGTTTTCAACGGGAAGCCTAACTTATCTTTAGGAGATACACCAGTAGAAACAGGCTTCTCAGTATTACTTTGTAGGCTGTTTTTGCCACAACTTCGCAACGCCATTGTATGAGGATCAAAAGGTATTTGTCTAGTATCAGACACTTCAGTGGCTGTATTTTCCTTTCGATTGTCTGATGCTTGAACTTTCGGCGAGCACAGATGATCTTGCCTTTTGACACAGCTAGGAAGACGTTTTTCAACCTCGAGATGCTTCAGTGGACAAGAAAAAATACTTTAATAAAGATGAAATGTGTGATCATGAACACTAAGATAGTACTCCTAAATACGGAATAACCAATTTTTAAATTTAAATACATTATCATTTTGCTTGAACTTTGTCTATGTAATTTTACATGCATATACAAAGCCACAAGGTGTTGGAGCCAACATTAAAATTATCTATTTCCACAAACACTGACATTTATTGAACAACAAAGACAAGAAAAAAAATGCACATGCACAGCCTAAAGGGAATAGATGGGGTTGCCTAAAATAAATTTACAGCATTGAGCCTTATACCCCATCGTAATGGTGTATGCTAAGTTTTAGATTCATTCAGAATTATAATTGATTGATTGGGCGAAAGAATTTAGGGCTCAACGGCATGATAGATCTTTGGAAAGATCAAAGAATATCATATTCAGATTTTTCCATTTTCTATGCCCTTGATCAACTTTCTAACACATATGTAGCAGTAATGTGCAGAAAATGGAAGGAGAAATGAGTCATTTCATTGTTTACATGCATTTCCAACAAGCAGTAGTATAGCCATTAACAGTGGATCTATTGGGTATGATATGATATGAAGCTACAGTTACTTTTGAAGGCTGCTGAGTTCTGATAACACTTGTTAGCATTGTTAAACTTCCATATCTCATGGCTTCTGAGTCATGAACATTGAAAAGTACTTTTTGACTTCCTATAATTCTCTATCGTCTCCCATAAGGCCATAACAACTAAGAAAACCAAGAGCGATAGAAAACAATAGAGAGAAGTTGCAACCAAGTTTAAACAGTTCTGTACGACTGTACTCTAGCAAAGAAAACAGAAAAAAAGGATATAAATTAGAGTAGTTCAACATAAATTGATTAATAAGTGACAATCAAATTAGAAATCATTTAACAAGTACTTTAAACCAAAAGCAACAAAATAATGGCTTGATTATAAACAAGAGACATAGCCTTCTGCAATTGACCACCCACGAGAAATGATAAATAGACACTTCCAACTAACCATCACACAATTCGAAAATATTTTAACTAACTTGTGGCCAAAATATTGAAAACCACAACATACTTTCACCACTTTATCACTCAAGTCCCCCAACTTTTTTTAAGTGGTTAAACCCACGATTTATTTTGCTTTTGTGTATTTTGCCCTTTAAATTATATAGATACATACCCACTTACAAGCAAAGACAAATAAAATGCAAGGGTTTAGCACTTTAGCCACTTAACAAAAGGTGAACTTAAGTGGATAAGTGATGATGTGATGAAGGCACATTGTGCTTTCTATATTTTTCCCTTGAGCAATTTAGTAGCAAAGGATGTACAGCAATAGAAAAATATATGTAAAACCTAGATAAGTAACCAAGGGAAAAGAATCACCCATAATCACAGAGAACTTGTTTGTAGCTGAGAAGCTCCTACAAATTAGATTTCAAGAGAGGCGCTATGAGTAATTTCTGAAAGGATTTGTCAACCGTATGTGAAGTTGTTGATATAAGAGAAAGTGGAGATATGGTCACAAGACTTATTTATAAAGAAATAGATGTTGAAAAGAGAAATATGTTGAAGACTAAGAAATTAGGGCTTGTTCTTTTGTTGTATTGTAGTTTTATGGAATCTCGTAAAAGAATTTATAGGCTCGTTGTATTAAAAATTGGTAATTTAGAAAAAAAAAAAAAAAAGCTATGTGCAATTGTTTTGATTATCATTTCTGTTAATTTCAGCCAAGCTTTGAACTTGTGCCATTGTGTCATGCCAAATCTCACCATGCCATTGCTCAATGGCAGGTACAATTTTTTCCTTCAGTGCCATCCTACATGACAAGGCACCTTGCCACCAGTATACACCTATACTAGTATGGTACTACAAAAAAAAAAAAAAAAAAATGGGTACTTTGCAGTCATGAGATCACAGGTCAATTTTCAGCATCCTATAGTTTCTATACCTATTTTAATTGCTAAGAGATGCAGAAAACTACAGAGAAACTACAAATGAAGTTAAACAGATGGAATTTTTACAATGATTGTGGTAGAAAGTAGAAACAATATGCACATGCATATACACACATACATAAAGCAATGACTGGTAATGCAGAAGATTAAGAAATAATGAGCAGACGCCTTAGCAACCGCTACCAAATAGGTGATGAAACTGAAGGTGTCTTATTCTCTCCCATAAATATTAGAGTCCTGACCAATTATGTGTTCATGTAACCAAATTCACTAGTATGTGTATTCTACACATATATATCATGTATACAAAATGGAAATCAAGGTGTCTTGGTTATGTCATCAAACAATAATAGCAACTCGAACTCGATACAAGAATTACCTCAGGATCTTTTGTCTCAGATACATGTTTTGGATCTTCTTCTTCTTTGATTGGCGTTTTCAAAACCTCTAAAGTTTGACATTCATGAGACTGATCAGCACAGTCATTTTCAAATCCTAAACCAGGCCTTGAAGAGAACCGCTTCCTCTTGTATGTTAAGACAGCTTTATTACCAATCATCGAATCTTTCAGAGTTGATGCGTTAGAAGGCTACAAAGGAGAATAAGATGCTAAAAATGATATTCCTGAAAGCATATGCCAGACAACCTCATGAATGCTTTAGGACTTCAGACCATAACTGCAAGAAATGCATTTCAAGTATTATTATAATGCAAAATTGTGCAGAGCAATCTGATACATGACAAATTGACAGTGCAGTACATTCGAATATCCTACAAAGTTACTTCATTAAAAATGTAGATATGTTACAATAATTTAGCTACATTGTTTCATTGCCTTCTTACAAAAGAAAAACAAAAAAAGTATGAATGGCTATGGCTTATAAGTTATGTATGCTAAAACTATAAAAGGGTCTGCTGCTTCTTTCAATTCGGTGCTATGCAGATAGAAGATAGTAGGTCCCTAAAAGTGCAGATTGCATGAAAGATTTTATTTAGACCAAGCTTACGCTTGGGCCTTACACTACATTAGCGACTTCTAAACCATCATAAGGTCAATAATATATATCAAAAGACTGGACAGGGCGAAATAAGGTTGCAATGTATATCCTTTGATTTCAAGAAATTATGACCCAATAGAAGTGAATAACTAGCAGCATTGACGGTTAAAGAAGAATCCTCACGTGAAGGCTGAAGTATCATCAATAGCATCATCACAAATTCAACATTCTTTAATTTATAAGATTCAGTAAACTGATCTTAATGAATTGCAACATTAATAATATCAATATGAGTTTAGTTCTTACCTTCTTTTGTGGAAATGCTTACAGCTTTCCTAGAAAGACAAAGTCAACTAAAATCATAAAGCATAAGCTACTACATGTAAGATCTCCTACAAAGAAGTAGCTAACTAGTATCCCCTTAACCAACCTCTTCTAAGTTCAAAAACCATATTTTTTGTATTCATCAAAACCTAGAAAGACAAAGTCAACTGAAAATCATAAAGCATAAGCTACTACATGTAAGATCTCCTACAAAGAAGTAGCTAACTAGTATCCCCTTAACCAACCTCTTCTAAGTTCAAAAATCATATTTTTAGGTAGGGTCATCAAAACATACATCCATGGCATGAACTAATAAAACTAACAAGCACTTATAATACCAGTATACCACTAGCTTGACTAATATTATTCTATCCATTTATTGTTTAATCTCAACTACATCATTTTTAAACTCTTGTCTATTACAATACATATTTTCAAGGTTCATACCATAATATACATTATTCACCTGCTAATTTGACTACCTACACAAAATTTCATTGGCTCTTCTACTTTAGGTTTCACCTAACTCCCACATCTTCCCTGTTAACCACCCAACAATTCACCTAGCCCATTGTATCCTCCTACTCTCTTGGTCTAACTTCATCAGGCTCCACAACCCTTCATGAAAGTGGCTTGCTCGGTTCTCACCCATCCAAGCACGCATCGCATCACTAAAAAAATAATAACTATGCCCTTTCGCCTAACTATATTCATTAGACCTTCGTTCCCATACATACCACTAAGAGGTCAAAACCAGGCCCTCATTCAATGTGTCCATCATCTATTAGACCCATTACACCTCATAGGCTTATAGCGAAGGTTACACCCAATGAAGCTTATTTTCGTTTCAATTTCATTAACTGGATAGAACACCTACCAATGTCTGTCATACTCTAATTACTCACCCCAACTTAGAATAGAATAAGTAGGAAAACATAGGTTGTACATACTCAATAACGTATCAAAAACACAATGATAGGAAACCAAGACAACTGTGCGAAAAAAATTCCAATCTGACACTATTAGTCAAGGGCAAAATTGTGCAACCGAACAAAGTTGTGCACATTCAGTCACTCACTAAAGTCTACACTTTCATGAAGGATTGTCTCTCTTACTCCTTTCAAGAAAGACTGACTATTTACTTTGTCCTATAAGACACTGATGTAGAACACAAATTACAACTTTACAACTACCACATTTAGTGACAAATCAAATCATTTCTTGTACAATGGAACCAACTAAATCCCCTAAAAACACATCCAAACTGGAAAACAAATATTATAAGAACCAAACACTGCCCTAAAAGGGCTAACCAAAAAAAAATACAACAAACCTGAACAAAAGTCTCATTTCTCTCGCCCAAAAATCCCTAAAACCTAAGGCAATCACCCTAACATTCATCAAATCTACTACTTCTATTACTAAATATTTCATGAATTCATCTATATAGTCCACAGTTCTTTCACAAAAATACTTCAAAATCCACAGCAAGTTAATAGCAAAACCTCAGCCACTTTTCAAAAAATCAAACTACAGCCTTTTACCAAGATGAATAACAACAAAAAAAAAAAAAAAAAGAAAACCACAATATAAAAAGCAAAAAAAACAAAGTCCGCTCAAAATTTTCTTCATCCTCATTATCATATACCCTCAGTTAACAATACATACAAAATTAAGCAGAATCCACAAACCACAAACAATCAAGCACAACCCCCAAGGCCTTACACTCTCACACTCAACATACACACACATGCACATACATAATCCACAATTAAAAACCCATCATCCATATCAAAGTATATCAAAAGAACGATAGAATTACATCAACAAAAAGCTGAAAACTCACCGAAATTGTTCCAAACTGGGCATGAATGTAACGTATGGATAAAGAATTGAAGATAAAGAAATCAAAAACTTGCAGGTTTTGGAACTTTCTCTCTCTCTCTGGAAACGTTGGTGTAAGTGTAAGTGTAAGTGTGTGTGTGTGTGTGTTTTTCTCTCACATATTTTTCACTTTTTTATTTTGTGGGGTGAGAGACGAAAAGAGGGTCCTGCTTTACGAATTGAATTCCATTGTTGTGTGTGTGTGTAATGTGTGTGTCTGTTGTTCTTCTTCTTGGTGGTCGCACGTGAGAGTGTACGCGTGTGAAGAAGGCGCGTGAATGTGAGAGCGCGTGGGGATAGGGATGATGATGGATGATGGTGACTGTGGAAGGAGCAGACTTTTGTTGTCTTTTATATGGTCAAAAGCAAATGGTAGAAAACACATCTAATTAATTTTTGTATGTGCATTAACTAATGGTAAATGGTTAGATTTTGTACCTCCCATGATCCAATTTGTTTTTAAGATTTTTAATTCGGGTTAGCTGAGGATCGAGCATGGGACGGCTCTTTTGGTTTTTGAAACGTAGAAACCATTCTGAATTTTGTTTCTTTGGTTTTTCGATTTGGATTATCGGTTCTTTTCTTTTCTGTGGTTTTATGGTTTTTGGATTTTTTCATAAGGTTTGGTTTTAGGTTTTAAACCAAAGAAATCTTGGGTTATTTTCTTACTAAATTTTAGATCTTTCTTTCCTTGTGTTTTGTTTAATAAATGATTAAGTGGTCTACATTTGGGTTTTTATTAAACTTGGATCTTAATTTAATAGTTTGATTAATTAAAATTGGGTTTTGGTTAATGGTTGGTTAGTTTGATACTTTAATTTATTATATAAGTCATTCAAGTAGAAAATAAAAAAATTTAATTATTTTCAAAGAACCTATAATATTTAAAAATTAATTTAATTAACATTCCGTTCAGTTCGGTTTGGTTTTAAGAGTATATCCGAACTCAAACCATTCATAACGGTTTTTCGGTTTTCGCTTTTTCGATTTGGTTTTTATGAATTTTATTTCGATTTAGTGGGTTTCTGGTTTGGTTTTTGCTCATCCCCGGTTTATGTTGTAAAATATCAATGTAGTTTTTTTAATGAGTAAATTATAAATTCCATTCCTGTGGTTTTGTCAAAATTACAGGTTTCGTCCATGTGCTTTTAAAGATTATAAAAATCATCCAAAAAACAAGAATTTTGCCTACTCATAATCCTTATTACAAACGTCATTAACCTAAGGCCGTTATCAAGAGTATTTTGGACATTTTATACCTATCATTTTCAACTTCAATTTTCATGTAAAAAAGTCATATTTTAAAGGGAGAATTTCATATATACCCCTCCAAAACTTCATAATATCATATATACCCAACCTAAAATTTTAATATCATATATATCTCTCCTAAACATCATAATATCATATATACCCAATTTTAATTATTAATATCACATATATCCCTCTTAAACATCATTAATATCATATATACCCAAATTCATTAATTTATTTATTTTTAAAACATTTAAAACTCATAATTAATATTACATATTAATTAATGACCATTACACCCTTACTCATTTCTTCTTTCAACTAAACTTCAAAATATCATATTTATCCAACTTAAATTAAAATATCATATCCCTTTTAATAATTTTATATAATTTATTTTTGTAAACTTTACTGAATAAATTCTTCAAACTAAAACAAATTAACATTAAAAATAAAAAAATGTAGAATTATGTTTTTTCTCGTTTGTAATCAAATTGTATCGTCTTATTATATTTTCTTATTTGTTTTTTACTACGTTAATCTATATACATATTATATTCTTTTTTTTCTTTTTCTTTTCGAACTTTATAGTTCCATCACATTATGTTTGTTTTTAAATTTAGTATATATATATTTTTTGTATTCTAATACATTAGTTTCTAAATTTTTTTTCAAGTTTACATTCGTTTTATAACTATTGTTTATTTAGTTTACTTTTTTTAATTTTTATATTTGGTCTAGAATCTGAGTTATAACTTGTTATCTGATGTAATTAGTTGTGTATATTTTGTGTTAACTACAAGATTATATATATAATCCTATATATTTAAAGTCCAGTTTTTATAATAATTTGTTTAATAATTAGTATCTAGAAAATATTTTAATAGTAAAGGTTTGTTTAAAAAAAACTGAATTTATTACTAACGAAAATAACCATTTATTTATAATAAAAAAAATTAATTTATTAATAATATACAAATTTCATCCGGTAATTTTGAAACTTTCTTATTTCTTTTTCCTTTTTTCTCTTTTTTCTTTATATCATAATTTATATATATATATATATATATATATATATATATATATATATATATATATATATATATATATATATATATATATATATATATAGAGAGAGAGAGAGAGAGTTGGGATCACATAAGAACCCTTCATTTCCGTGAGAACGTGAGAACCCTCCAAAATGCACAAATTTAAAAATTATATTTATAACTTAAAACCATTATTGGTTTTCAGTATTAATAAATATTATAATCTAACATTAAAATTACCTTTAAAAATTAGATTCATTAAATTTTACACTAAATGCACAAATTTGAACATTAAATGCACAAATATTGTAAAAATGAATGAATTCGTATATAAAGTGGACAAATTTATCATGATATGCATAAATTTTTATATCAAATGCATAAATTTATCAAATGTATAAATTTTAACATTAAATGAATGATTTTATATATTAAATGCACAAATTTTAGAGTGGTTCTCACGTTCTCACGGTAACGAGGGTTCTTACCGGAACCCAACCATATATATATATATATATATATATATGTATTGTATTTTTTTTATTATTTAATTATTCAAATGTAACATTTTATTTTTTATTTTTTTTTATTTTAACTATTAATTTTTATTTGTATAATTATTGTTATTATTAATACTAACTTTTTTATATATTAATTATTTATATAACATTATTATATGATATACAATTTTATTTTTTTCAATTAGTTATTGAAAATCCAAATTTTTCTCCATTATTTTTTCCATTTAGAAAAGATAAAAATAAAAATTAGTTTTTAGTTTATTTTCGTTTAGAAATGTAAAACCGAAATGATTTATATTTTTTCTCCACACAAAAAATTCAAAATAATAACATGTTGAAGTTTTTTTTCATTTGGAAATATTAAAAGTACGAGTGTTTCATTATTATTCATCGTAAATATTAAAAGTACGAGTGTTTCATTGTTTTTTTCGTTTTAATAAAGAAACAAAGTATATAATTTTTCATTTTTTGTATGAAAAAATTAAAATCAAATTGTGTCGTTTATTGTTCGGAAAAATTGAAAATCTGACATCGCTTATTTTTTTAACCATTTTAATTTTCATTAAATGACAACCAATCTCGATTTTAGTTTTTTCGAACAAAAAACTGACGAATCATTATGATCTGTATTTTTTGATCGAAAAACAACGAACACTTCCGAATTTATTTTTTTATCAAAAAATGATGAACCATTTTGATTTTCTATTTTCCAAACAAAATAAGCATTCCAATTTTAATTAAATGGTGAAAAAAATGACGAACCATTCCGATTTAATTTTTTTCGATCAAATAAATGTTGAACCATTTCGATTTTAAATCTTTTTTAAATGAAAGCACAATAAATCGTTACGATATTTTATTTTTATAAACAAAATATCCATTTCGATATCAAGACGAACCATTATAATTCAAATGTTTTCAATAAAAATGACGAAGCTTTCAGATTTAATTTTTTTGATAAAAAACTAACGAACCATTCCAATTTTTTATTTTTTCGAACCATTCAGAATTAAAAAAATTTTGATTACATATTTTTAGTGAAGAAGCTATGAAGTATGAACCATTCTGTTTATATACTTATTCGAAATGAAAAAAACTTCAACACTTCGTTGTTTTGAATTTTTTAAATGGAGAAAAAACAAATAAATCATTTCAATTTTAGATTTTCTGAACGAAGATAAACTAAAACTAATTTTTATTTTTGTCGTTTCTAAATGAAAAAAAGAATGGAGAATGATTTGGATTTTCAATAACTAATTGAAAAAAATAAATCTGTATATCATATAATAATGTTATATAAATAATTATGGTAATATAAACAAAATTAGAATTAATAATAACAATAAACATACAAATAAAAATTTATAGTTAAATAAAAAATAAAATGTTACATTTGAATAATTAAATGATAAAAAAGAAATACAAAATATATATATGTGAAAATAAATTATGATATAAAGAAAAAAGAGAAAAAAGGAAAAAGAAATAAGAAACTTTCAAAATTACATAGATGGTCCCTGAAAAACAAAAGGACGAAAATGCCCCTGAGACTAGCGGTCAAAGTTAACCACCGTTAGTTTCAGGGACCAAAATGTTACAACTTTTCGATTTTAGGGACTTGTGGTGTAATAAAATTCTTTCATGGACTAAAACCGTAATTACATATAAATCACAGGGACCATTTATGTAATTTAGTCTTTAATTTAAGTTGGATAAATATGATATTTTGAACTTTAGTTGAAAGAAGAAATGATTAAGGGTATAATGGTCATTAATTAATTAGCAATATTAATTATGAGTTTTAAATATTATAAAAATAATTAAATTAATGAATTTGGGTATATATGATATTATTGATGTTTAAGGGGGGTATATGTGATATTAATAATTAAAATTGGGTATATATGATATTATGATGTTTAGGAGGGATATATATGATATTAAAATTTTAGATTGGGTATATATGATATTTTGAAATTTTGGAAGGGTATATATGAAATTCTCCCTATTTTAAATATGTGGTACCTTAGTAGTACACGAATAAATACCCTTTTCAGCCCTAAAATTATATAAAATGTAACATAAATTAAGTATAGGGGAAAAATGGCTAAAAAGGGTTTTTTTTTTCATGTACTACTAATGTACTATATATTTAAAATATAATATACTACTAATGTACCACTTATTTAAAATATGACTTATATTTTATTTTAATTATGTGGTACATTTGTAGTACATGAAAAAATACCCTTTTTTAGCCACATACATGTTGGACTTTTTTATCTTTAATTTTTGTTAGTGTTTCACATCGGCTACGCATGTTCATGTATGTGGTTATGTATATTGGAGTTCTCATCCTCTCCACAAGGGCTCTTTGGAGACCTTTGGAGAGCCAATATTAGGATTCACATATTATAACATGGTATCAAAGTCATACATGTTGCTCGTTTGTGGTTGACCACCTCCTTGTCTATCATCATCGAGCCTACTTCTCAGAAGGAGAGTGTTAGGCACAAAAAGGCCTCAGTCAAACCTGCTGTACATCTGAGGGGGAGATTTTTAATCAAACCTGTTGATGCACTTGAAGGTTGAATTTAAGGCCTGTTATATGCCTTATTGAAACCTGAAAGTGATTTGCAATATCAGCCCAAAGCTGTTTACCATGTTGCATTCGTTGCAACAAAGGCAGTTTGTCCAAGCTGTTCTGTCTGCTGAACAGGCTGGACATAAACTGTCTACGCTGCTCTGTTCTCTTGGGCAGCTTGGACAGTTTACAAGTGTTCTGTTCTTTGTGAACAGGTTAAACACTTTATGGAATATGTTTCCAAGTCCTTATGTATTGTTTTTGGCTACAAGATCAGTTTACAAGTCGAAGACAAAGTGGAAAACAGAACTGCATAGTCTGCCCACGCTGTTCTGATTACATGAAGACAAACTGATATTTGAAAAGGGTGACAGACCTTTTCTTATATCAAAATGGCATTAACAAATAAGAAAGATGCAAAGTTGACATTCCTCTTTTGGTTAAAGCCTTATGCAACAGTGACAAAAAGGAAAAGACAAAGATTCTGCCATGTGAAGACAAAGATACTTTATCAGAACGTGTAGAAAGGTGTTTTGTCCTTTTGGAAAGACTTTCCACTATCTCATCTGTCCAATGAAGAAGCTTCACTGAGATTCACCTTTTGAGTATATAAGGAAGCTTCTAAGGATTATGAGATATCAAGAGTGTGAAATCAGAATGTGCATTGAAGTGTGTTATTCCATGCATGCAAGTCTGCTTATATAAAACAGTAGAGTGTGTCTAAGCTGTTCTTGTGTAAGCTGTCCATCTGAGTCTTGTAAAAACAGTGAGTGCATCTAAGTGAGCATAGTCATTGTATCTAGTCTGAGTGTGTCTTAGATTAGCTGAACAACTGTTGTATCTGTCATCTTAGCTTGTACCTTTCCGCATTCAAGCTTGTTTGTAATTAACACTTGTTAATAATATACACAAACATTGAGAAAAAATTGTTAAGTTTTAAATAGTTGTATTCACCCCCTACACCTTAGAACTATACACTTGGGAAACCTTTTGGGACCTACAACTGGTATCAGAGCAAATAGAGTGTGTGTCATCTCTAGATCTCTTATTCTCCCAAATTTTCCATGGACAACAGTGCTGCAAATTCCTCATTCTACTATGACAATGGGTCAATGGCCAAACCCCAAAAGTTTAATCATCAGAACTTCTTTGGTTGGAAGTGCAGAATGATGCTCTATTTAGAGAATCTGGATGTACAACTACCAAAGATAGTAATAAAAGGTCCCTATGTGCCAACCTCTGTTACTACCATAACTCCTGCTGTTGAAGGAGCTGCCCCTGAAATTAGAACCTTTGAAAAGGCTAAAGCTCAATGGTCTGATGAAGACAAAAGACTGGTTGCTCTGGATGCAAAAGCCAGGAATAACCTGGTTATCTCTCTTCCTGATGATGTGTTCAAACAGGTTGAGAAGATGAAGACTGCAAAGGATATGTGGGATACTTTGTGTACCGTCTATGATGGACCTACAATCACACTGGACAACAGGATTAACAATCTTGTTAGACAGTATGAACTCTTCTTTGCAAAACCAAAGGAGACACTCACAGAAACCTACACCAGGTTTACTGCTCTTGTTAATGATCTCAAAGCTGTTGGGATCACAAAGGACAGCCTGACCCTGGTGAACAAGTTCTTGGACATCTTGCCTGAAAAATGGAACTATTTTTCTACCATCTTGAGAAATTCAGGTACCATCAAAGGTATGGATCTTGTAAATTTATATGGATCCTTACTAAATGATGAGCAGCCAAGGCAGCAGAAGAGAAATGCCTTGGAAATGTCCAAGAGAGGTGCTGCCTTAGTGGCCAGCGTGAGACAACCTGTTGGGCAGGTATGTGATGTGTTCACACAACCTGATCAACAGGCTGATGATGAAAGAGAGGGAATATCTGATGAGGAAGACAGTGCAGATCTTGCTGAGCTTGATGATGAGCAGATGATAGACATGCTTGTCAAAAGGTTCAACAAGAAGAGGTTTGGAAGAAATATGCTGCAGGGAAACTCAAATGCTGTCAAGAAGAAGGCATTTGATAAATCTAAAGTTGAGTGCTTCAAATGTGGCAAAACTGGCCATATAGCTGCTGACTGTGTGTCAAAAGCTGTTGGACAGTCTTCCAAACCATACAAGACTAATAGGGACGATGGCTATAGGGTTAAGTACCTTATGGCCATGGCCAAGCTGAAGAAGTTGGAAAACTCAGTGGCTTCCAACAAGCAAAATGGACTGATGGCAGAGACATGTGACTGGGAGGAGTCTGATTCATCCTCAGATGAAGAAGACAACAATTGTCTGATGGCCAATACTGATGTCCCATCAACTAGCAATTTCAAATAGGACTTGGCTGAAGCTGAAGCCTTCAGCAGCTTGGAGAATTGGAACCCTACACAATGATGTACAAGGTACAAAATTTTATGGCTTACAATTCTGATGAAAAAGTGAAAATGTTTGAATATATGTTAGTTGATTTAAAAGCTGTTGTGGAGAAGCATAATGTTTTACTATCTTGTAACAACCCAGCTTTTATCTAAGTCTTTTATTTCGTTTTGATCCAAATAATGTAAATTTAATTACATTATTAGTTATGTAAATTAATTAAGTTCAAAGATTATTTAATTAAATTATATTTTGTTATAAATTATTAAAAATGATTAAATTAAAAGATATGTAACATACAAAAGTTTAGTGGGTTGAATAGAAAATTTAACCAAAGTTTATATATAAATCTAAAAATGATCATTTAAGACCATTAACACCTAAATCACTCTCTCTCTCTCTAATCTCTCACTAAGTATACGGTTCTTCAACAAATTCAAACAAGGAATTCATTAAGCTTGCAATTAATTGAAGAATTTAATCAAGAAGGAGTTACAAGAGAGATTCAATAACATCAAACAACAAGACTTTGAGGTAATATGTGATTTAAATTTCAAGAAATTATGAATTTGGTTCGGTTTTGGGTAAAACCGAAACCAAAGAATTAGAACATGAGAATTATGTGTTGCATGTGTATAAATTTAGTAAATTATGATGAATTTAAGTTAATCAATGTAATATAAACAAAGATTTTGGGTTAGAATATCCAAAAAGGAATAGAAATCGGATTTTTATGAAAAAGGATGTTCTTGACAAAATATCCATATTTTGGATGATCTTGATCAAATTAAGATGTTTTTGACCAAAGAAATCATATAAAAATACTCAAATAATGTTAATACAACTTTATATAACATTGCATGTTAATAAAATGAGTTTTTAGTAATTTTTATGAAAAATCCGAATGAACATATTCAAGAACATCAAGAACAATTCTGGGAAAAATTATAAGTATCAAGATCCGAATTCGGTTGAACCCGAATTCGGATGGTGCTCTTATTTCGGATACCACATTGATCCTAATTCGGATGTAGTATTTCGGATCCTTAATGGTCCGAATTCGATTACCATTTCAGTTGGGTCATGATCCGAATTTGGATTAATGTTATCTCGGATAAAAATGATCTTTTCGGGTACGTCCTAATTCGGATGTCAAGGACCAAATCCGGATGGTCCATTACGGATGTATCCGAATCCGGATCCCAATCCGGGCTAATCCGAATCTGGATCCCAATCCGGGTTGATCCGAAATTGATGGTCCGAAATCTAATTATTATATTTTAGTAAAATAAATGACTATATAAATATATATATTGATATATATATTTAGAGAATTTTTGGAGAATTTAAAAGAATAAAGATTGATGAACTGAAAGTTACCAGAATCAGATAGAATTAAAGACTTAAATGACCAAAAGATGATGGCATTGATAAGACAAGTTATCAGATATCAGACTCAGATAAAATACAAGAATTTAAAGACTAAAATGATGATGATAAAGATGATGAAATTGACATGATATTATCATGAATGATTTTGAACAGGTTCAGTATATTCTGAACAAAGATTTAAAGACTTAAAGACTTGAAAGCGGGTCTCTGATTTGAAAAGAATTGACAGAACAGATTGACAAAGATAAAATCCTGAGATAAATCAGGTGGCAGATTTTTATATATGTTTGACAATGACCAGACCAGTGAGTTATAGATATTCAGATTGAACATGCATAGATTCCGGTTGAGATATATTGCTGCTGTTAGATTTATTGACATTCATTTATCAGCTGGATTGAGACCTGTGCACACCATGGTTGGGTGTTGCCCAGTGGATCATGATAGCTATTTGATTATCATTTCATATTGCATTTAAAGACTTATTCAGACATTGCTTTATGATTCATTGCTATCATGACTTCTATGACTTAAGCTTCACTATTTGATCAGACACTTGATAGATTTATTCAGCTTGACTAGCCTTGATGGTCTATTGTTCTAGACCTGGCTATTTCACCAGTTCTTATGAACTTGGTAATGACCTCCGATGTTACGCCATATTGACTTACTGGTAGCTAGCCCAGTATGTGGCTGATCCCCACGATTTAAGCGTGAGTGTGGCCTGAACATCATCCGATTCTATGATTCTATATCTCAATCATGAGGGCTGTAGCGGTAGCCAAGACATATCACGCTAAGACTAATGACTCCGCTTGACACGCATGTTGATATTGAAAATCTATAAACTCACTAAGCATTGCTTACAGTTGCTGCATTATAGTTTTACAGGAAAAAGCAAAGGAAAGTCACCTGCTGGACCTAGCTCTTAGGTCAATTAACGATCAAGACAGAAGTATCATAGACCACTACACAACAAATCCTTTCGGTACAGATTGGAAGACAACAATTGTTGTGGATTTTGGGGTAGATTTAATATGATTCTATGATGTAATGACTAGATTAGATGTTACCCTTTTATAACTTTAATTTAAAATATGTAAACTGTATAACTTAAATCCTAATATGCTTGTGCATGTAATTTATTATTCCGCAATTTAATTACCCTATCTTAGTATGGTTGATATCGTATTGCATGATGTGGGACCTAGACTCTGAGGACTGCCCCGTAAGTGAAGGTCTTCACAGGATGGTATCAAAGCACTAGTTTGAGTGAATCAAGTATTACGTGAGTATACATGGTCTCAAACTGAAGCAATACATATGTATCAATCATTTAGGTGATTTGAACTGAGATAGGATGTACAGACTATTAGGATGGGAAAAAGGGTACATAGATCTAAGTCTATAAACTGATAGTTGAATGATTTTAATTTTCAGTAGAAGATGTCAGGATCAGGATCAGGTGATATTCCCAGCAACATGAACCCACAACAAATGTTTGAAATGATGCAACAACTTCTAGCCCAACACTCAGAACAACAAAACAAAATAATGCAAGAACAGTTTCAGGCCAGAGATGAGGCCGAAGCTAAAAGACGTGAAGAAAAGAAAAATAAGAGAAAAGAAAAGCAAGTCCAGACTAATGAATCTGATTCTGATAAATCTAATCCAGAAACCCAAACTGCTCAGCCAAAAGGCTGCAAATTTAAGGATTTTAAAGCGAGTGGTGCCCTGAACTTTAAGGGTACAGTGAATCCGATTCAGGCGATGGACTGGATTAGTCATACCGAAGAGATCTTTAGAATCTCTGACTGCTTAGACTCCAAGAAAGTGAGTTATGCGTCTGCGTTATTTGTCGGTGCTGCCCGTGCCTGGTGGAAAACCCAGAGAAGCATATATGGCGAAGAAGTAATTCAGACTCTAGAATGGAACCAGTTACTAGATATGTTTAACGCAAAATACTGTCCAGTAGACCAGCGAGACAAGATGGAAGTACAACTGATGCAGCTGACTCAAGGGACAAAGACGGTTGACGAATACGAACACGAGTTTTCACGACTATGCGGTTACTCCTCATACCAAGTAGCTACCGAAGAAAGAAAGATGAATAGATTTCGTGTAGGACTCAATCCTAGATACAGACATCCGATGAGCGCTATCAAATACAAGAGTTATTTGGAAATGGTAGAAGCAGCCAGACAGATTGAGAGAGGATATCTAGAATACGGCGATCAGCTTTATGCTCCGTCTACTAACCCGATGAATCCGTCTCCTCCAAAGAAACAGCGATTTGGCAGATTCTTCAAGCCAAATAAGTTGCAATCTCAGCAATCCCATCAGCATAGTTCACAGCAGAAAGCACAAGTTTACTCCCTCACGAACGAACCACGATTCTGCAAGCGATGCAGAAGATCACACATGGGATTGTGCAATCCAGATGATGTTACTTGCTTTGCGTGCAACATGATCGGTCACAGTAGTGAAGAATGTCCACAGCAGGGACGTGGATGCGCAAAATGTGGAAAAAGGGGACACTTTATGTATCAGTGTCGTAGCGGGTTGCGTTATCAGTCTCAGTCATCAGCTGGAGGGTCTACAGTTAAGAGTTCTGTTGCAACGCCGACTGCAAAGACTCGAGCTTTTCAAATAACAGCCGAGGAGGCAAAAGAAACACCTGACGTAGTTACCGGTATGTTCCTGCTTAACTCTATTCCTGCCCGAGTACTATTTGATTCCGGCGCGAGTCGTTCTTTCATATCAACATCTTTTGCACAAAGATTACATAACTCTCCATCAAAGCTTTCTGTGATACTAGACATTGAGACAGCTAATAACAATTTTGTTATGGCTGATTATGTTTACCGTAATTGCACACTACTTATTGGCAACATCGTATTCAATCTCGACCTCATTCCTATTCCGTTAAAAGAATTCGACGTCATCATCTGCATGGACTGGTTAATGAACAACGAGGCTACAATTATCTGCAACCGTCGGATCATCAGAATCAAGTCTTCAGATGGTAGAGTATTGGAGATCAAGGGCGAGAAGCGTAAAGGTGCACACTGCTTTATTTCTATAGAGAAAGCTTTTAAATATGTATCTAAGGGTCGCGAATCCTATCTGTGCTACGCTCTATCTGAATTCGATTCTGAAAAGAAATCTCTGTCCGATATTCCAATTGTCTGCGAATTCCCAGATGTCTTTCCTGATGACATTTCCGGAGTGCCACCGGAACGTCAAGTCGAGTTCAGTATTGACTTGGTTCCTGGTGCGGCTCCTATTGCAAAAGCTCCTTACAGACTTGCACCTGCAGAAATGCAGGAAATGTCCAAGCAATTGCAAGAGCTGTTGGAAAAGGGGTTTATCCGACCGAGTTCATCTCCGTGGGGTGCACCTGTTCTATTTGTCAAAAAGAAAGATGGAACTTTCCGTATGTGCATCGACTACCGCAAGTTGTACAAAGTCACAATAAAGAATAAGTATCCTCTGCCCAGGATCGATGATCTGTTTGATCAGCTACAAGGAGCCAGTTACTTCTCGAAAATAGATCTTCGTTCTGGGTATCATCAGTTAAAAGTCAGAGATGAGGATGTTCCAAAGACAGCCTTCCGTACAAGATACGGTCATTACGAATTTCTCGTGATGCCGTTCGGCTTAACAAATGCACCAGCAGCATTCATGGATCTCATGAATCGTGTGTGCAGACTGATGCTGGATAAATCAGTTATCGTATTCATAGACGATATTCTGATTTACTCCAAAACGGAGGCTGATCATTCTATTCATCTGCGGCAATTACTAGAGTTACTAAGAAAAGAAAGACTCTACGCAAAGTTTTCTAAGTGCGACTTTTGGCTCAGACAGGTATAATTTCTATTATATATGTCTTGAGTTATTTTCTAAGTATTCCCTGATTTACATCAAAACTTGAACTTCTATTTTGATTCTTATAGATTCAATTCCTTGGCCATGTTGTTTCTGGCGAAGGGATTTCCGTTGATCCTTCGAAAGTCGAGGCCGTTCAGAAATGGCAAACGCCTCGCAATGCCTCCGAAATCCGAAGTTTCCTTGGATTGGCCGGTTATTATCGGCGATTCATAAAGGACTTCTCGAAAATTGCTGTACCTCTAACGATGCTAACACGAAAGAATACTCCTTTCGTTTGGTCCGATAAACAGCAAGAGGCATTTGACATTCTGAAGCAAAAGCTCATTCAAGCGCCGATCCTAGCCTTGCCAGAAGGCAATGACGATTTCGTTGTTTATAGCGATGCATCTGGTACTGGCTTAGGGTGTGTTCTTATGCAAAGGGGAAAAGTAATTGCCTACGCTTCAAGGCAATTAAAAGATTACGAGAAAAGTGCACCAACTCATGATCTTGAGTTGGCTGCCGTTACCTTTGCACTGAAAATCTGGCGGCATTATCTTTATGGGACTCCGTGTCAGCTCTACACCGATCACAAAAGTCTCAAGCATCTTTTCACTCAAAAGGATCTAAATATGAAACATCGTCGGTCCTTGGAGCTTATCAAGGACTATGATTGCGAGATCCTATATCATCCCGGCAAAGCTAATGTTGTCGCGGATGCTTTGAGTAGGAAAGTCTATCCGGAAAAGTGCTGCTATGCCCTAACTCCTGTAGTATTCTCTTCGAATCTTATTGAAGACATTAGATCTGCTCAAGTTGAAGCCTTGAAAGAAGAGAATATTGAATCTGAAAATCTTAAAGGGCAGTTACAATTTCTAACTCTGAATCATTTGGGACTTCATTGTCTCAAGGGAAACCGAATCTGGATCCCTAAGTATGGTTCAATTCGCAGCACTCTTTCCGAAGCCCATCAGTCCAAATTATCTGTTCATCCTGGCAGCTCAAAGATGTACTTTGATCTGAAAGCTGATTACTGGTGGCCAGGAATGAAGAAAGACATCGGTCGATGTGTTGAAAGCTGCAGAATCTGTCAGATGGTTAAGGCAGAACACCAGAAACCCTTCGGAGATATGCAACCATTACCAGTTCCTGAGTGGAAGTGGGAGCATATAACTATGGATTTCATCACAAAGCTGCCGAAAACCAAAAGACAACACGACTCCATCTGGGTAGTCGTGGACAGGTTAATGAAGTCAGCTCACTTCATACCGATGAAAGAAACATATTCCCTTGATAGATTGGCACAACTATACATTACTGAAATAATTTCACGTCATGGTGTGCCGAAATCTATCGTATCAGATCGTGATAGTCGTTTCACATCCAGATTCTGGCAAGCACTACAAGATGGGATGGGTACTCGGATTTCTATGAGTACTGCTTATCATCCTAATGCAGATGGCCAGAGTGAGCGTACTATCCTAACACTCGAAGATATGCTTCGTGCCTGCGTTCTTGATCTAGGTGGTAACTGGGATGACCATTTGCCGTTGGTCGAATTCTCATACAACAACAGTTATCATTCAACGATCAAGATGGCTCCTTTTGAAGCTTTATATGGAAGAAAGTGCAGAACTCCCACCTGTTGGCGTGAAACAGGTGAATCGCCAATAGCAGGACCTGCTCTTCTACAGTTGACTCATGAGAAGATTCAACTTGTTAGAAGAAATATTCTTGAAGCTCAGAGCAGGCAGAAGTCATACTATGATAATCGGCACAGATCAATCAGCTTTGCAGTTAACGATTGGGTGATGTTGAAAGTATCCCCAATGAAGAATGTGGTGCGGTTCATTAAAAGAAATAAGTTAGCTCCAAGATTTATCGGTCCGTTCAAGATTGTGGAAAAGATAGGAAACCAATCTTATCGTCTTGAACTACCAGCTAACTTAGCTGGAATACATCATGTATTCCATGTCAGTCACTTGAGAAAGAGTTTAGCCGATGAAAGGGAAGTTCAGATACACACGTTAACTTGCAGATTGATGAGAAGCTTCGCGTGGTTGAAGAGCCGGAGTGTATTCTGGACTCGAAGACCAAGAAGCTTAGAAATAAAGAAATTCAGATGGTGCTCGTCCAGTGGAAACACCACAAAGGTTCGCATCAGTCTTGGGAATCCAGAGATGTTATGAAAGCTACATATCCCAGTCTGTTCGAACATAGCTAACTTCGGGGACGAAGTTTATGCGTGGTGGAGCCCATTCTGTAACAACCCAGCTTTTATCTAAGTCTTTTATTTCGTTTTGATCCAAATAATGTAAATTTAATTACATTATTAGTTATGTAAATTAATTAAGTTCAAAGATTATTTAATTAAATTATATTTTGTTATAAATTATTAAAAATGATTAAATTAAGATATATGTAACATACAAAAGTTTAGTGGGTTGAATAGCAAATTTAACCAAAGTTTATGTATAAATCTAAAAATGATCATTTAAGACCATTAACACCTAAATCACTCTCTCTCTCTAATCTCTCACTAAGTATACGGCTCTTCAACAAATTCAAACAAGGAATTCATTAAGCTTGCAATTAATTGAAGAATTTAATCAAGAAGGAGTTACAAGAGAGATTCAATAACATCAAACAACAAGACTTTGAGGTAATATGTGATTTAAATTTCAAGAAATTATGAATTTGGTTCGGTTTTGGGTAAAACCGAAACCAAAGAATTAGAACATGAGAATTATGTGTTGCATGTGTATAAATTTAGTAAATTATGATGAATTTAAGTTAATCAATGTAATATAAACAAAGATTTTGGGTTAGAATATCCAAAAAGGAATAGAAATCGGATTTTTATGAAAAAGGATGTTCTTGACAAAATATCCATATTTTGGATGATCTTGATCAAATTAAGATGTTTTTGACCAAAGAAATCATATAAAAATACTCAAATAATGTTAATACAACTTTATATAACATTGCATGTTAATAAAATGAGTTTTTAGTAATTTTTATGAAAAATCCGAATGAACATATTCAAGAACATCAAGAACAATTTTGGGAAAAATTATAAGTATCAAGATCCGAATTCGGTTGAACCCGAATTCGGATGGTGCTCTTATTTCGGATACCACATTGATCCTAATTCGGATGTAGTATTTCGGATCCTTAATGGTCCGAATTCGATTACCATTTCAGTTGGGTCATGATCCGAATTTGGATTAATGTTATCTCGGATAAAAATGATCTTTTCGGGTACGTCCTAATTCGGATGTCAAGGACCAAATCCGGATGGTCCATTACGGATGTATCCGAATCCGGATCCGAATCCGGGCTAATCCGAATCCGGATCCCAATCCGGGTTGATCCGAAATTGATGGTCCGAAATCTAATTATTATATTTTAGTAAAATAAATGACTATATAAATATATATATTGATATATATATTTAGAGAATTTTTGGAGAATTTAAAAGAATAAAGATTGATGAACTGAAAGTTACCAGAATCAGATAGAATTAAAGACTTAAATGACCAAAAGATGATGGCATTGATAAGACAAGTTATCAGATATCAGACTCAGATAAAATACAAGAATTTAAAGACTAAAATGATGATGATAAAGATGATGAAATTGACATGATATTATCATGAATGATTTTGAACAGGTTCAGTATATTCTGAACAAAGATTTAAAGACTTAAAGACTTGAAAGCGGGTCTCTGATTTGAAAAGAATTGACAGAACAGATTGACAAAGATAAAATCCTGAGATAAATCAGGTGGCAGATTTTTATATATGTTTGACAATGACCAGACCAGTGAGTTATAGATATTCAGATTGAACATGCATAGATTCCGGTTGAGATATATTGCTGCTGTTAGATTTATTGACATTCATTTATCAGCTGGATTGAGACCTGTGCACACCATGGTTGGTTGTTGCCCAGTGGATCATGATAGCTATTTGATTATCATTTCATATTGCATTTAAAGACTTATTCAGACATTGCTTTATGATTCATTGCTATCATGACTTCTATGACTTACGCTTCACTATTTGATCAGACACTTGATAGATTTATTCAGCTTGACTAGCCTTGATGGTCTATTGTTCTAGACCTGGCTATTTCACCAGTTCTTATGAACTTGGTAATGACCTCCGATGTTACGCCATATTGACTTACTGGTAGCTAGCCCAGTATGTGGCTGATCCCCACGATTTAAGCGTGAGTGTGGCCTGAACATCATCCGATTCTATGATTCTATATCTCAATCATGAGGGCTGTAGCGGTAGCCAAGACATATCACGCTAAGACTAATGACTCCGCTTGACACGCATGTTGATATTGAAAATCTATAAACTCACTAAGCATTGCTTACAGTTGCTGCATTATAATTTTACAGGAAAAAGCAAAGGAAAGTCACCTGCTGGACCTAGCTCTTAGGTCAATTAACGATCAAGACAGAAGTATCATAGACCACTACACAACGAATCCTTTCGGTACAGATTGGAAGACAACAATTGTTGTGGATTTTGGGGTAGATTTAATATGATTCTATGATGTAATGACTAGATTAGATGTTACCCTTTTATAACTTTAATTTAAAATATGTAAACTGTATAATTTAAATCCTAATATGCTTGTGCATGTAATTTATTATTCCGCAATTTAATTACCCTATCTTAGTATGGTTGATATCGTATTGCATGATGTGGGACCTAGACTCTGAGGACTGCCCCGTAAGTGAAGGTCTTCACAGGATGGTATCAAAGCACTAGTTTGAGTGAATCAAGTATTACGTGAGTATACTTGGTCTCAAACTGAAGCAATACATATGTATCAATCATTTAGGTGATTTGAACTGAGATAGGATGTACAGACTATTAGGATGGGAAAAAGGGTACATAGATCTAAGTCTATAAACTGATAGTTGAATGATTTTAATTTTCAGTAGAAGATGTCAGGATCAGGATCAGGTGATATTCCCAGCAACATGAACCCACAACAATTGTTTGAAATGATGCAACAACTTCTAGCCCAACACTCAGAACAACAAAACAAAATAATGCAAGAACAGTTTCAGGCCAGAGATGAGGCCGAAGCTAAAAGACGTGAAGAAAAGAAAAATAAGAGAAAAGAAAAGCAAGTCCAGACTAATGAATCTGATTCTGATAAATCTAATCCAGAAACCCAAACTGCTCAGCCAAAAGGCTGCAAATTTAAAGATTTCAAAGCGAGTGGTGCCCTGAACTTTGAGGGTACAGTGAATCCGATTCAGGCGATGGACTGGATTAGTCATACCGAAGAGATCTTTAGAATCTCTGACTGCTTAGACTCCAAGAAAGTGAGTTATGCGTCTGCGTTATTTGTCGGTGCTGCCCGTGCCTGGTGGAAAACCCAGAGAAGCATATATGGCGAAGAAGTAATTCAGACTCTAGAATGGAACCAGTTCCTAGATATGTTTAACGCAAAATACTGTCCAGTAGACCAGCGAGACAAGATGGAAGTACAACTGATGCAGCTGACTCAAGGAACAAAGACGGTTGACGAATACGAACACGAGTTTTCACGACTATGCGGTTACTCCTCATACCAAGTAGCTACCGAAGAAAGAAAGATGAATAGATTTCGTGTAGGACTCAATCCTAGATACAGACATCCGATGAGCGCTATCAAATACAAGAGTTATTTGGAAATGGTAGAAGCAGCCAGACAGATTGAGAGAGGATATCTAGAATACGGCGATCAGCTTTATGCTCCGTCTACTAACCCGATGAATCCGTCTCCTCCAAAGAAACAGCGATTTGGCAGATTCTTCAAGCCAAATAAGTTGCAATCTCAGCAATCCCATCAGCATAGTTCACAGCAGAAAGCACAAGTTTACTCCCTCACGAACGAACCACGATTCTGCAAGCGATGCAGAAGATCACACATGGGATTGTGCAATCCAGATGATGTTACTTGCTTTGCGTGCAACATGATCGGTCACAGTAGTGAAGAATGTCCACAGCAGGGACGTGGATGCGCAAAATGTGGAAAAAGGGGACACTTTATGTATCAGTGTCGTAGCGGGTTGCGTTATCAGTCTCAGTCATCAGCTGGAGGGTCTACAGTTAAGAGTTCTGTTGCAACGCCGACTGCAAAGACTCGAGCTTTTCAAATAACAGCCGAGGAGGCAAAAGAAACACCTGACGTAGTTACCGGTATGTTCCTGCTTAACTCTATTCCTGCCCGAGTACTATTTGATTCCGGCGCGAGTCGTTCTTTCATATCAACATCTTTTGCACAAAGATTACATAAGTCTCCATCAAAGCTTTCTGTGATACTAGACATTGAGACAGCTAATAACAATTTTGTTATGGCTGATTCTGTTTACCGTAATTGCACACTAGTTATTGGCAACATCGTATTCAATCTCGACCTCATTCCTATTCCGTTAAAAGAATTCGACGCCATCATCGGCATGGACTGGTTAATGAACAACGAGGCTACAATTATCTGCAACCGTCGGATCATCAGAATCAAGTCTTCAGATGGTAGAGTATTGGAGATCAAGGGCGAGAAGCGTAAAGGTGCACACTGCTTTATTTCTATAGAGAAAGCTTTTAAATATGTATCTAAGGGTCGCGAATCCTATATGTGCTACGCTCTATCTGAATTCGATTCTGAAAAGAAATCTCTGTCCGATATTCCGATTGTCTGCGAATTCCCAGATGTCTTTCCTGATGACATGTCCGGAGTGCCACCGGAACGTCAAGTCGAGTTCAGTATTGACTTGGTTCCTGGTGCGGCTCCTATTGCAAAAGCTCCTTACAGACTTGCACCTGCAGAAATGTAGGAAATGTCCAAGCAATTGCAAGAGCTGTTGGAAAAGGGGTTTATCCGACCGAGTTCATCTCCGTGGGGTGCACCTGTTCTATTTGTCAAAAAGAAAGATGGAACTTTCCGTATGTGCATCGACTACCGCGAGTTGAACAAAGTCACAATAAAGAATAAGTATCCTCTGCCCAGGATCGATGATCTGTTTGATCAGCTACAAGGAGCCAGTTACTTCTCGAAAATAGATCTTCGTTCTGGGTATCATCAGTTAAAAGTCAGAGATGAGGATGTTCCAAAGACAGCCTTCCGTACAAGATATGGTCATTACGAATTTCTCGTGATGCCGTTCGGCTTAACAAATGCACCAGCAGCGTTGATGGATCTCATGAATCGTGTGTGCAGACCGATGCTGGATAAATCAGTTATCGTATTCATAGACGATATTCTGATTTACTCCAAAACGGAGGCTGATCATTCTATTCATCTGCGGCAATTGCTAGAGTTACTAAGAAAAGAAAGACTCTACGCAAAGTTTTCTAAGTGCGACTTTTGGCTCAGACAGGTATAATTTCTATTATATATGTCTTGAGTTATTTTCTAAGTATTCCCTGATTTACATCAAAACTTGAACTTCTATTTTGATTCTTATAGATTCAATTCCTTGGCCATGTTGTTTCTGGCGAAGGATTTCCGTTGATCCTTCGAAAGTCGAGGCCGTTCAGAATTGGCAAACGCCTCGCAATGCCTCCAAAATCCGAAGTTTCCTTGGATTGGCCGGTTATTATCGGCGATTCATAAAGGACTTCTCGAAAATTGTTGTACCTCTAACGATGCTAACACGAAAGAATACTCCTTTCGTTTGGTCCGATAAACAGCAAGAGGCATTTGACATTCTGAAGCAAAAGCTCATTCAAGCGCCGATCCTAGCCTTTCCAGAAGGCAATGACGATTTCGTTGTTTACAGCGATGCATCTGGTACTGGCTTAGGGTGTGTTCTTATGCAAAGGGGAAAAGTAATTGCCTACGCTTCAAGGCAATTAAAAGATTACGAGAAAAGTGCACCAACTCATGATCTTGAGTTGGCTGCCGTTACCTTTGCACTGAAAATCTGGCGGCATTATCTTTATGGGACTCGGTGTCAGCTCTACACCGATCACAAAAGTCTCAAGCATCTTTTCACTCAAAAGGATCTAAATATGAAACAGCGTCAGTCCTTGGAGCTTATCAAGGACTATGATTGCGAGATCCTATATCATCCCGGCAAAGCTAATGTTGTCGCGGATGCTTTGAGTAGGAAAGTCTATCCGGAAAAGTGCTGCTATGCCCTAACTCCTGTAGTATTCTCTTCGAATCTTATTGAAGACATTAGATCTGCTCAAGTTGAAGCCTTGAAAGAAGAGAATATTGAATCTGAAAATCTTAAAGGGCAGTTACAATTTCTAACTCTGAATCATTTGGGACTTCATTGTCTCAAGGGAAACCGAATCTGGATCCCTAAGTATGGTTCAATTCGCAGCACTCTTTCCGAAGCCCATCAGTCCAAATTATCTGTTCATCCTGGCAGCTCAAAGATGTACTTTGATCTGAAAGCTGATTACTGGTGGCCAGGAATGAAGAAAGACATCGGTCGATGTGTTGAAAGCTGCAGAATCTGTAAGATGGTTAAGGCAGAACACCAGAAACCCTTCGGAGATATGCAACCATTACCAGTTCCTGAGTGGAAGTAGGAGCATATAACTATGGATTTCATCACAAAGCTGCCGAAAACCAAAAGACAACACGACTCCATCTGGGTAGTCGTGGACAGGTTAATGAAGTCAGCTCACTTCATACCGATGAAAGAAACATATTCCCTTGATAGATTGGCACAACTATACATTACTGAAATAATTTCACGTCATGGTGTGCCGAAATCTATCCTATCAGATCGTGATAGTCGTTTCACATCCAGATTCTGGCAAGCACTACAAGATGGGATGGGTACTCGGATTTCTATGAGTACTGCTTATCATCCTAATGCAGATGGCCAGAGTGAGCGTACTATCCTAACACTCGAAGATATGCTTCGTGCCTGCGTTCTTGATCTAGGTGGTAACTGGGATGACCATTTGCCGTTGGTCGAATTCTCATACAACAACAGTTATCATTCAACGATCAAGATGGCTCCTTTTGAAGCTTTATATGGAAGAAAGTGCAGAACTCCCACCTGTTGGTGTGAAACAGGTGAATCGCCAATAGCAGGACCTGCTCTTCTACAGTTGACTCATGAGAAGATTCAACTTGTTAGAAGAAATATTCTTGAAGCTCAGAGCAGGCAGAAGTCATACTATGATAATCGGCACAGATCAATCAGCTTTGCAGTTAACGATTGGGTGATGTTGAAAGTATCCCCAATGAAGAATGTGGTGCGGTTCATTAAAAGAAATAAGTTAGCTCCAAGATTTATCGGTCCGTTCAAGATTGTGGAAAAGATAGGAAACCAATCTTATCGTCTTGAACTACCAGCTAACTTAGCTGGAATACATCCTGTATTCCATGTCAGTCACTTGAGAAAGAGTTTAGCCGATGAAAGGGAAGTTCAGATACACACGTTAACTTGCAGATTGATGAGAAGCTTCGCGTGGTTGAAGAGCCGGAGTGTATTCTGGACTCGAAGACCAAGAAGCTTAGAAATAAAGAAATTCAGATGGTGCTCGTCCAGTGGAAACACCACAAAGGTTCGCATCAGTCTTGGGAATCCAGAGATGTTATGAAAGCTACATATCCCAGTCTGTTCGAACATAGCTAACTTCGGGGACGAAGTTTATGCGTGGTGGAGCCCATTCTGTAACAACCCAGCTTTTATCTAAGTCTTTTATTTCGTTTTGATCCAAATAATGTAAATTTAATTACATTATTAGTTATGTAAATTAATTAAGTTCAAAGATTATTTAATTAAATTATATTTTGTTATAAATTATTAAAAATGATTAAATTAAGATATATGTAACATACAAAAGTTTAGTGGGTTGAATAGCAAATTTAACCAAAGTTTATATATAAATCTAAAAATGATCATTTAAGACCATTAACACCTAAATCACTCTCTCTCTCTAATCTCTCACTAAGTATACGGTTCTTCAACAAATTCAAACAAGGAATTCATTAAGCTTGCAATTAATTGAAGAATTTAATCAAGAAGGAGTTACAAGAGAGATTCAATAACATCAAACAACAAGACTTTGAGGTAATATGTGATTTAAATTTCAAGAAATTATGAATTTGGTTCGGTTTTGGGTAAAACCGAAACCAAAGAATTAGAACATGAGAATTATGTGTTGCATGTGTATAAATGTAGTAAATTATGATGAATTTAAGTTAATCAATGTAAAATAAACAAAGATTTTGGGTTAGAATATCCAAAAAGGAATAGAAATCGGATTTTTATGAAAAAGGATGTTCTTGACAAAATATCCATATTTTGGATGATCTTGATCAAATTAAGATGTTTTTGACCAAAGAAATCATATAAAAATACTCAAATAATGTTAATACAACTTTATATAACATTGCATGTTAATAAAATGAGTTTTTAGTAATTTTTATGAAAAATCCGAATGAACATATTCAAGAACATCAAGAACAATTCTGGGAAAAATTATAAGTATCAAGATCCGAATTCGGTTGAACCCGAATTCGGATGGTGCTCTTATTTCGGATACCACATTGATCCTAATTCGGATGTAGTATTTCGGATCCTTAATGGTCCGAATTCGATTACCATTTCAGTTGGGTCATGATCCGAATTTGGATTAATGTTATCTCGGATAAAAATGATCTTTTCGGGTACGTCCTAATTCGGATGTCAAGGACCAAATCCGGATGGTCCATTACGGATGTATCCGAATCCGGATCCCAATCCGGGCTAATCCGAATCTGGATCCCAATCCGGGTTGATCCGAAATTGATGGTCCGAAATCTAATTATTATATTTTAGTAAAATAAATGACTATATAAATATATATATTGATATATATATTTAGAGAATTTTTGGAGAATTTAAAAGAATAAAGATTGATGAACTGAAAGTTACCAGAATCAGATAGAATTAAAGACTTAAATGACCAAAAGATGATGGCATTGATAAGACAAGTTATCAGATATCAGACTCAGATAAAATACAAGAATTTAAAGACTAAAATGATGATGATAAAGATGATGAAATTGACATGATATTATCATGAATGATTTTGAACAGGTTCAGTATATTCTGAACAAAGATTTAAAGACTTAAAGACTTGAAAGCGGGTCTCTGATTTGAAAAGAATTGACAGAACAGATTGACAAAGATAAAATCCTGAGATAAATCAGGTGGCAGATTTTTATATATGTTTGACAATGACCAGACCAGTGAGTTATAGATATTCAGATTGAACATGCATAGATTCCGGTTGAGATATATTGCTGCTGTTAGATTTATTGACATTCATTTATCAGCTGGATTGAGACCTGTGCACACCATGGTTGGGTGTTGCCCAGTGGATCATGATAGCTATTTGATTATCATTTCATATTGCATTTAAAGACTTATTCAGACATTGCTTTATGATTCATTGCTATCATGACTTCTATGACTTAAGCTTCACTATTTGATCAGACACTTGATAGATTTATTCAGCTTGACTAGCCTTGATGGTCTATTGTTCTAGACCTGGCTATTTCACCAGTTCTTATGAACTTGGTAATGACCTCCGATGTTACGCCATATTGACTTACTGGTAGCTAGCCCAGTATGTGGCTGATCCCCACGATTTAAGCGTGAGTGTGGCCTGAACATCATCCGATTCTATGATTCTATATCTCAATCATGAGGGCTGTAGCGGCAGCCAAGACATATCACGCTAAGACTAATGACTCCGTTTGACACGCATGTTGATATTGAAAATCTATAAACTCACTAAGCATTGCTTACAGTTGCTGCATTATAATTTTACAGGAAAAAGCAAAGGAAAGTCACCTGCTGGACCTAGCTCTTAGGTCAATTAACGATCAAGACAGAAGTATCATAGACCACTACACAACAAATCCTTTCGGTACTGATTGGAAGACAACAATTTTTGTGGATTTTGGGGTAGATTTAATATGATTCTATGATGTAATGACAAGATTGGATGTTACCCTTTTATAACTTTAATTTAAAATATGTAAACTGTATAACTTAAATCCTAATATGCTTGTGCATGTAATTTATTATTCCGCAATTTAATTACCCTATCTTAGTATGGTTGATATCGTATTGCATGATGTGGGACCTAGACTCTGAGGACTGCCCCGTAAGGGAAGGTCTTCACATATCTGAAATCTCTAAGCTTAAAACTGATCTTGAAATTAAAACTAGTAAACTGGACAGTTTCCATAAGTTGGAAACTGAGCTTGATGAACTAAGACACATCAACTCTATTTTACTGGAAGAAAAGAGAGAAACAGATGTAAAACATGCAAAGCTTCAAAAGATAGTTGACTCTTGGTGCCAATCGGCACAAAAAATCAGCCATTGTATCAGTCAGCAGATCCCTGCACAAATCCAAGCCTATCTTGGAGGGGATCTTGACAAAGCAGCTTCCATTGTTGAGATTAATAATCTGAAAGATGACTTATCCACTCTTGGTGAGCTTCCCAGTACTTTCATCCAGAAAGTAAATGGAAAGCTGGTCTCAACAAACAGGTTTGTCAGGCCTCAAAACACTGACAGCTTGTGTGAAAAAGTCTCAAAAGCTGATGATGGAATGTGTTCTCCATCAACTCACTCTGTTAAGTGCTATGCTGATTCACGCAAGCAAAAGAAAGGAAAACATACTCAAAATGCAGCTGTGGACACCAAACCTGTTGACAAAACAGGCCCTGGGTCCAAAGCTGATGGTAAGAGACATGTTAATCCTTTTGATGCTAAACATTTTGAAAATAAGTTTTCAAAAGGTAAGCAGCCTGCTTTCAACAAGGGTAAGTCTCATGTTGAAAGCAAATCTGCTGTGGTTTCAAATAAGTTTTCAAATCATAGTGGAAAACTGGTTATAAATGAAAATAAGTCTTTCAAAACCAGAAACAGTGACTATGCTGATAGGCAGCATCAATCACATCTCAGTAAGGGCAAAGGCAAAGCCATTGCTCAGCCTGAGAAATCTGGGAATAAGTTTCCCAAACCTGTGGAAGGTCAAAAACCAATCAAGCTTCCTGTTTTTGACATCTGTCCTCCCAAAAAGAGGAAAGAAGAAACAGGCAAAGCTGTTGCTATTGTGACATCCACCCAAACTGTTGATTCATCGAAAAATAGTAATAAGTTTGCTAAACCTGCTGATAAAATCAACATAAATAATTCAGAATGTGTTTCTGAAAGCTCTTCTTCCAAAAAGGCTAAAAAGAGAAAATGCTATGAATGTGGGAAGAAGACACACATGGTCAAAGACTGTCCTGAAACTGAGGACATGAGGCCTGTTGACTCTGCTAGTTCCATCATTGCTAAAACAAGCAGTGTTGGAAGTAACTTAGTCAATGAGAGTGGTATCCAAACTGATACCATTCAAATAGGAAATATTAATGTGGATATCACTAGTCCATCAACACATGTTGATGAAGTAGGAGAACTCATCTCTGTGATGAGTTCCCCTAAAAGTAACTAATATTTTCCTATGACATTCTGCAGGACAAACAACCATCCCAAGTTTGGTACTTGGACAGTGGCTGCTCAGGGCACATAACAGGTTGCAAGGACCTGCTGAATGATCTCAGGCCTGAAAGAGGGCCAAAAGTCAATTTTGGTGACAATGTACAGGGATCCACTGAGGGATATGGAACTCTTAAAGCTGGTGCTGCAGTGTTCAAAAGAGTAGCCTATGTGGTTGGGCTGAAACATAACCTTGTTAGCATAAGTCAACTGTGTGATACTGGCTACAAGATTAACTTTGATGAGCACCTGGGTTACATATTGGATCCCCAAGGCAAAATTGTGCTGTGTGCTCAACGGAAGAAAGGTGTATATGTTGTGGACATGAAATCTGCTGATCCCAAAACTGAAACCTGCTTTCTCACAAGAACCAATGCAGACCTAAACTGGTTATGGCACAAAAGGCTGTCACACCTGAACTTCAAGAATATCAACAAACTCTGTAAGAAAGAGTTGGTAACATGTTTGCCTTCTATGACCTTTGTTAAGGATAAACTCTGCACAGCTTGTGAGAAAGGTAAACAGAGAAAATCATCTTTCAAATCCAAGCATAATATTTCTATTGATACTCCTCTCTTCTTAATCCACATGGACTTGTTTGGACCAGTCAATGTCCCAAGTCTAGGAGGAAGAAGATACACTCTAGTAATGGTTGATGAGTTCTCCAGGTTTACATGGGTAATCTTCTTGAAGAGCAAAGGAGAGGCTGCTAGAGAAATCATTGGATTTGTGAAAAAGATGGAAATGCTGAACTCTGCTCAAGTAAAGCAGCTTAGAAGTGATCATGGTATTGTGTTCAGAAATAGTACTCTTGAGGACTTCTGTGAAGAAAAAGGGATCTCACAAAACTTTTCAGCAGTAGAACTCCACAACAAAATGGAGTTGCTGAAAGGAGAAACAGAACCCTCATTGAAGCTGCTAGAACCATGCTGTGTGCATCTGGTTTTCCTTCATCATTCTGGGCTGAAGCTGTTAACACTGCCTACTTCACCCAAAACAGATCCTTAGTGGTGAAAAGGTTCAACAAGACTCCCTATGAGCTGCTCAAAGGGAGGAGGCCAAATATTAGCTACTTCCATGTGTTTGGATGTCCCTGCTTCATTCTGAATCAAAGGGACCAACTGGCAAAGTTTGAACCAAAAGCTGATGAAGGTGTGTTTGTTGGATACTCTGCTATCTCCGAAGCCTACAGAGTGTACAACAACAAAAGAAAGGTGATAGATGAATATATCAATGTCACCTTTGAAGAGTACAGGAATGCTTCCACCAAAGCTGTTCCTGAATCAGTTTCATGAGAATTCAACTTTGATGATCTCATGCATTCAAACAGTGAAGAGGACTCAAAAGCTTCCACTACATCCAGAGTGGAACCTGCTAACCATGATGGACATGATGATGATTATGTTGATACACCCTGTGTGAATAAGTGTACTGACTTAATTACAACTTCATGTCCTGAACCAATCAATGCTAATTTTCCTGGATCCTCTGCTGATGTGTTCAACAATGGAGAGTCATGCTCAACAAGTGAACAGGCTCAAGACATCAGTGTGTCTGAAAATCTTGAAAACTGTTCAACAGCACCTGTTGAAGACGCAAACAACACAGGAGAACCCTCATTGAAAAATGATCCTAAGTGGATCAGGTGTCACCCCAATGATCAAATAATTGGTGATATCAACAAAGGGGTACAAACAAGATGGGACAGCTTAGGGAACTTTTGTATGTTCTCTAGTTTTGTGTCTCTCATGGAGCCAAAGAAAGTGGATGAAGCACTTAAAGATGCCAATTGGATCACTGCCATGCAAGAACAACTCAATCAGTTTGAGAGAAACAAGGTATGGAAGCTGGTCCCTGCTCCTAAAGGTAAAACTATAATTGGCACCAAATGGGTTTACAGGAACAAGATGGATGAGCAAGGTCATGTCATTAAGAATAAGGCAAGACTTGTTACTCAGGGCTATAGACAGGAGGAAGAAATTGACTATGATGAAACATTTGCTCCTGTGGCCAGGCTAGAGGCAATTCGTTTGTTTTTAGCCTACGCTGCTCATAAGAGCATGAAGGTATTTCAAATGGATGTGAAGAGTGCATTTCTAAATGGGAAGCTGCAAGAGGAAGTTTATGTCAAGCAGCCTCCAGGTTTTGAAAATGAACATCATCCAGGTTTTGTCTATAAGTTGGACAAAGCCCTCTATGGTCTAAAACAAGCTCCTAGAGCCTGGTATGACACTCTAACTGATTCCTTTATGAGCAATGGGTATTCCAGAGGTAAAGTGGATACCACACTGTTCATAAAGAAGGTGAAGTCTGATATTATGCTTGTTTAAATCTACGTGGATGTCATAATATTTGGTTCTACTAATGAACAATTATGCAAGAATTTTTCATTACTCATGAAATCAAAGTATGAAATGAGTATGATGGGAGAACTTACTTTCTTTTTAGGATTACAGGTTAAACAAACCTCAACTGGAATTTTTATAAATCAAAGAAAGTATACTTTAGATCTATTTAAAAAGTTTAAATTTGATCAGAGTTCTCCTATTAAAACCCCAATGGCAACCAATGTAAAATTGGATGCAGATGCCAGTGGCAAAGCTGTTTCAGTAACAGCTTACAGAGGCATGATTGGGAGCTTGCTGTATTTAACGGCTAGTAGACCTGATATTATGTTTGCTACTTGTTTATGTGCTAGATTCCAAGCTGATCCAAAAGAATCACATCTAGCTGCTGTGAAAAGAATCTTTAGATACCTTAAGGGTACACCAGGTTTGGGTCTTTGGTATCCCAAAGACTCAAGCCTGGAATTAACAGGTTATTCAGATTCTGACTTTGCAGGCTGCAGGCTAGATAGGAAAAGCACAACAGGTGGATGTCAACTCCTTAGTGGAAAGTTGATCAGTTGGTGTAGCAAGAAGCAGAACTCAGTTTCCACTTCTACTGCTGAAGCTGAGTACATTACTGCTGGAAGCTGCTGTGGGAAGATTCTGTGGATGCAGCATCAGCTTGAAGACTATGGACTTGTATATAGGAAAACTCCTATTCTATGTGATAATACAAGTGCCATAGCTATCCCCAACAATCCAGTATTTCACTCCAGAACAAAGCATATAGAGGTCAGACATCACTTCATCAGGGATCACATTCAAAAAGGTAATGTGGAGGTAAGTTTTATTTCCACAGATTAACAGCTTGCAGACATTTTCACTAAACCTCTTGATGAAAACAGATTTTACTATCTGGTAAGCAAGCTGGGCATGTTAAACAAAAGTGACTAAGTGTCCAAAAATGTTCTAAGTCATTATATGTCTCACACTGCTCAAATTTCAAAGGACAGCTTAGACAGAACAGGTTATGCATGTTCTATACTTAGCCGTTTTTTGCAAAACTTGAGCAGCTTGAGCGTATAACAGGTTTGACGACAACAGTTTATATGTCAAGCCTGATCTGATGATCAAACCTCCACCCTGCTCACTCTTTCAATCTATCATACAAGACATTGTCTTGTAACCTGATCAGCTATTGACCACAACCTGTTGTTACATAGCTGAACAGGTTGAAGGCACAGCCTGAAGAGTGAACAGCTTGTGATGACCCTGCTCATCACAGGTTTGACCATCAGCTTAGACCATCAGTTTTAATTACCTTTCTTCACAATTAAGTTACTTAATTTTTGTATTTATTTAACTTAATTACTGCGGATAATGTGGGTTTACGTGTGTTAGTGATTAAAAAGGGCTCAAGTGGTCTCACAAACGGTCTGACATGGACAACCGTTCCGTTTTCCGTTAACGACCTTTTCAAATCAACCGCCCAAATGTTTCTCTCTCATACCCTCTCACATTCAAATCCTATAAATACCCCCTACTGTTTCATATTCGTCTTCCTCACTACTTCCATAAACCTCCTAAGAACCCTAAAAATCGACTAAGTGTCCTGTGTTTTTGCTACTTTCACTACTTCCCAAATGGCTCAAAGAAACAACCCCTTTCTACTAGTGTTTGTGGGTGCTGATGTTCAGAAACATCCATCAGTCACCACAATGCTGACCTTGAAACCTACCAACTACCTTGCTAACCTAACCATCCCCAAGAACTATGTGGGGAAAGGTTATGAAGAAATGGTGGATTTCTTGAAAGTTCATCCGTTGAACTATGCCATGACTGCCACTCCTGGTGTCCTGTACCAGGAGATGGTGTATGAGTTTTGGTACACCTGTGCCTACAACCCAGACACCAAAGTCATTAAGGGCACTATATTCAATGGGACTCAGACCATTGAGATTAACATTCGTCTGATCAGGGAAGCTCTTAGACTCCCTGTGGCTAAAACATATGATAAGCCACAGTATGAAGATGAACAGATGAAGAATCTGCTGCACTTCTGTGGTGGAGCAGAACCAAAAGTTGGAGCTACGCTGTTTAAAAAGGATTTGTCTCCTACTTACAGCTTTTTGTTTGCCTCAGTGGTTATGTGCTTCAGCAGTAAGGTTGGTTCCTTTGACCAACTCAGCCGTGATGAGATTCCTATAGTCCTACAGTTGGTGGATGGGACTACTATCAACATGGCCAGATGGATTTTCATGAATCTGAGGAATCTGGTGCAGCAGGAGACACGTCCAGCTACTGTTCGTTACCCCAGATTTCTAAGCCTCATTTTCAAGCACGTTTGTGGTGAGCATTTGTATAACTCTCAGCCTTTACTCCGTACTGCTGTTTTTCCTGTTATAGGAAATAGAGTTTTCTATACTCCGGTTCTCCCAAATGAGCCTCCTCTCTCTACTCCAATGAGGAGGCTGCTAGGATTGGTGGAAGGGCCCTCTGGTGTGAGGGTGGATCCAGAAGCTGCTCCCAGAAGAAAATCCAAAGCCAGGGCCAAACTTGTTAAAAGGACCTTGGCAACAACTGAAGCTGGGCCTATCCACAAGAAGGCCAAAATAGCTCAGTCTGAGTCTGCATCCACAGCCTCTGTGGCTGAGGGGAGCACACTCCTCACCCTGGTTCATTTGTTGGACCTGAAGATTCTGTAGCTGGTGCCTCTGTGGCAATTGAGACTATGGAACAGGCCAACCCACCAGTTTCTGACCTAGTCTCCAAACCTGTCCAGTCTGCACCTCTCACCTCTCCACAATCACCCACCTCATCTCTCAAATCCTACCAAAGAAAAACCCTTACCAAAAAGAAACCAAAAACCAAAACAGCCCAAACTAGCCCCTCTGATCCCTCTCAACAGGGTTCAATTGAAAAAGAAGCTACCCCTGCTGCCTCTCCTATTTTGGGAGAAGGATCACGCAATTGGAGCCTGCTTCACTCCACCCTGTGTCAACCCCAAGTCAGCCTAGACCCTCTGGTTCCTCCCAACAGGAGCCAGTTGTACAAATGGAGACAACCACATCAACTATTCCAGCCTCCCAACAGGCTGAGAATATTGAAAGACAGGAGTTTTCTCCACTCCATACTGAGTCCACACTGTCCCCACCTCATACTTCTCTACACCCTGAGTCTGCACGAGGTGCCCACACTGCTAGCTTAGACCAACCAGCAGCTCAGCCTCAAACTTCTGTTCCTCATGATGTAGTTGTTCTACACCAAATAGCTGCTGAAGCACCAATCACTCAAGCTGATGAACCTCAGGGAATAGAACATCCCTTTGGTGAGGCTACTCCCATTATGCAAACTCCATCAGCAGGTTTCACCACTGCTGATGTTGAAATGCAAATCCCATCTCCCAATGATGAGGTACCTTTAAACCAAGGTACTGCAGAGGGAACCACCACTGGCCTTAATGAAGGTGCTGCAAAACAAGCAGTGTCTGAAAGGCTACCATCCTCTACCCACTCTCCTGATGATGCAGCTACAGCCACTGCTGAAGGTCCTATCGATCCCTCCAAGCTGGGCAACATTACTTTTGCCCAGGCTATGGAGCTTCTTTCCAAAATACCCTCTCCCTCTACATTACATCCATATACACCAGCCTCATCCTCTTCATCACCATCTACCCACTCCAAACAATCCACCCATACACCTCCATCCCCTAAAGACCTGCCTTCGAAGGATTAGCTTTCCTTGCTGACCAACAAAGTTGGTTCTTTAGAAACCTCCATATCTTCTCTACCCTCTCTCATTTCAGACTCTGTGTCTGAACAGCTTAAGGGGTTCTTTGATGTGTTCAAGAATTCCTTTCGACCCACTCCTCAAACTGACACCTCCTCTCAGCTGCTTGCACTCTTTGCACAGCTGCAAAATGTCTCCACTTCCCTCTCTTCAATTCTTTCACACCAACAGGACTTTGTGTCCTCTATGACAGCCATTTCCCAACAGCTGTCCACTCTCCTCACCACTTGCAATACTACACTCCCCACCACTTTGGCCAGCCTGAACACTCTCATCGTTTCTCTATCAAATTCTGTGTCAGCAAACCTTGCTGATGTGCATGACTCTCTTGAGCTACATCTTGCACATCTTCAAAGTTTGCTATTCACAGCTTCTGATAGAGACAATATTCTTAAGCTGACCTCTTTTGCTGATTCTCAGTCCTCTTCTCTTCAAACCTGTCTTTCCCAAATTGCAGAGGTGAAGGATAACCTGGCTTTCTTAGTGCATAGCCTGGTTGGTTCCAAGCCTGCTGCCAAAACTGCTTCAAAGCCTGCTGAATTTGTTTCTTCAGGCAGACCGGTTGTTGAAGGTGCTGGTCCATCTCCTTCAAAGGGAGAGAAGTTGTCTACCTCTAAGACTAAGTCTAAGGGGGAGAAAACTTCTTCTCCTAAGGAGACATCAGCTCCTACTGGTCAAACAGCAGGTGCATTTGAAACAGGTACTGGTCCAGCTGAGGGTGCCTCTCATCTACCTGTAGCTGCTCAGCCTACTCAGGCTGAATCTCCAAACCCTGCATAGTCTAAGGGGGAGGGATTCATCTCTGAGGACAGGCCAAGCAGCAGAAGGAGGCACCTCATACTGGAGGAAGAAGAAGAAGATATTCCTGAAGCTGTTACTACAACAACAGCTAAAGGAAAAAGAAAAGGCAGTGGTTGATCCTAACCACCAGAAAGCAGCAGAACTTAAATTTGACAAAGACAGGGCCAAAGAAATGGGTGTTCCTCTTGAGAAATACTATGAGCTCAGAGATGAACAGCTCAAAGCCCTGGACATACTCAGAAAAGAAGAAGAATCTGCCAAAGCTGCCATATCTCTTGCATTCAAAGAGGCAAGCAAAACCAAAATGCCTTCTTTGGATGTACAGAGAAAACTGCTGGAAGCTGCTAGAGAATCAGCTGGGGAGAAGGAAAATGTACAGGAAAAGGGTGCTCTGGTCTCTGTGACCAAACCAAAGCAAGCATCCTCTGCAAGAGCCCAGTTCCGTTTTGACAACCTGGCAAGGAAGAAGTTTCATGATGTTGCTGATAGAAGACTTGCCAAGGAGTCTATTGTCAAAGCTGTCCCTGTTTCAAGAAAAGGCAAACAGTGGAAGCTGCAAATAACCAGAATGGGTGCTATAGGCCCTGAACTGGAATCTTATGACTACACTGATGTTGCCCAAATGGGGTACACGGAATGGGTTGAGCTGGCAGTTGCCCTGAGCCAGTCTAAGTCTGAAATAGCTAAGACTGTCAGGGCATATGTGAAGAAGCTGATGGAGAGAGTGAAGGATCTTGGCCTGATCTCAAAAGAAGTAAGTGAGGGTGTCTCTGTGACATACCCCAAAATAAAGGCCAGAAGGACAAGAAAAGATTCTGAGATAGAGGAACTCCTCATCTTAATAGAGCAAGGTGATTATGCTGTTGAGATGAAAGGAATTGATTACAGCCTGCCCAGTGGAGTAGAGTTTGAAGAAGGCAAAATCATTGAAGAACCTGAGTTGGGGGCATTTTTGTAGATCCCTTAACACAGAAAAAGTGCTTTTAAAGAGCATCAGATCTTTACAAAGTGGATCTGAGACAGCTTGCAGCCTTCAGACTTGCAACTTCATTCAGGCAATCAAGCAGGTGGAGAGCAGCCATCTGGGACCAGCTCAGAGGCTTTTATGAGAGAGGTGAACTTCAAGATCCCAAGTTTATGATCCTCAGAGTTGAAATCCAAGATCTGGAAGAAACAAGGGATGAACTTGAAAAGATGTTTGAAGGACCACCACCACTGGAGTGAAGTCCATCTACCATCAGGGTAGGTGAAGAATGGAAGCTGTCCATCTGTTGGACAGGCTTGCTGTTATCTGCTCCCAAGATCAACAGTCAAAAGTGTTGAACTTTTTGTTTGTACATTAGTTGTACTTTTTTACATGTGTTGTAACTTTTCTTATTTACATTAGTTGTAATATACATTAGTACATTAGTTGTACTTCTGTAAAAGCATGTGTTGTTTATGTAATCAAAATCAGTATATATAAACTGATATTTTACTTTACTTAGATGTTGTAATTTCTTTCAGCAAGATGTATTGTAAAATGTATAGTGATTATTGATTAAATCAGCTTAGACTGATTATTGCAAATAGGGGGAGATTGTTAGGCACAAAAAGGCCTCAGTTAAACCTGCTGTACATCTGAGGGGGAGATTTTTAATCAAACCTGTTGATGCACTTGAAGGTTGAATTTAAGGCCTGTTATATGCCTTATTGAAACCTGAAATTGATTTGCAATATCAGCCCAAAGCTGTTTACCATGTTGCATTCGTTGCAACAAACGCAGTTTGTCCAAGCTGTTCTGTCTGCTGAACAGGCTGGACATAAACTGTCTACGCTGCTCTGTTCTCTTGGGCAGCTTGGACAGTTTACAAGTGTTCTGTTCTTTGTGAACAGAACCTGTTCTTTGTAAACATGTTAAACACTTTATGGAATATGTTTCCAAGTCCTCATGTATTGTTTTTGGCTACAAGATCAGTTTACAAGTCGAAGACAAAGTGGAAAACAGAACTGCACAGCCTGCCCACGCTGTTCTGATTACATGAAGACAAACGGATATTTGAAAAGGGTGACAGACCTTTTCTTATATCAAAATGGCATTAACAAAATAAGAAAGATGCAAAGTTGACATTCCTCTTTTGGTTAAAGCCTTATGCAACAGTGACAAAAAGGAAAAGACAAAGATTCTGCCATGTAAAGACAAAGATACTTTATCAGAACGTGCAGAAAGGTGTTTTGTCCTTTTGGAAAGACTTTCCACTATCTCATCTGTCCAATGAAGAAGCTTCACTGAGATTCACCTTTTGAGTATAAAAGGAAGCTTCTAAGGATTATGAGACATCAAGAGTGTGAAATCAGAACGTGCATTGAAGTGTGTTATTCCATGCATGCAAGTCTGCTTATATAAAACAGTAGAGTGTGTCTACGCTGTTCTTGTGTAAGCTGTCCATCTGAGTCTTGTAAAAACAGTGAGTGCATCTAAGTGAGCATAGTCATTGTATCTAGTCTGAGTGTGTCTTAGATTAGCTGAACAACTGTTGTATCTGCCATCTCAGCTTGAACCTTTTCGCATTCAAGCTTGTTTGTAATTAACACTTGTTAATAATATACACAAACATTGAGAAAAAGATTGTTAAGTTTTAAATAACTGTATTCACCCCCCCTCTACAGCTTAGAACTATACACTTGGGAAACCTTTTGGGACCTACAGAGAGTGTTAGTGTTTCACATCGGCTAGACACGAGCATGTATGTGGTTATATTTGTTGGAGTTCCTTTCTTTCCACAAGGACTCTTTTGGATAGACAATTTTAGAATCAACATTATAACATTTTTTATTAAAATCATAATCAAGAATCCAAACACTCTAAATCTTTTGTTTCAATACAGATTGAGGTATTATTGATCCGGCCAACATTGATGGAGGGTGCATCTGGGTTTTGTTGCAGTAAAATTACTGAGGGGGAAGGCCACATGGGGATTCCTTGGCCAAAGATAATAAAGAGTTTTGGTACAGTGACGACCGAAAGAAAGCCATAAAATTCAAATTTTAGAGACTTGGTGGTTTAATTTTTTTTCAACTATTTTCCATATGTTTTGTGAATGACATAATCTATTTTAAATGGTTAGTTTGAATCTAAGTTTTATCAAAGTGTGTGAGATTTTGAGAGATGATTTGGGGTTTGTAATGTATTTTAAAGTATTGGTATTAATTTGAAAGTTATATGTTAATGTGTTCTTGATAATGATTTTTAATAGAAAAATTCATTAAAAAACTAAAGTTGAAGATGTTGCGTATAAAATGTCTGAAATACACTTGACTTAATGGTATTTGTAATAGGGACTGTGAGCATGCGTAATTCTCGATATACATATGATATTTATAATTTCTAAAGCATATGGAGAAAACCTGCAATTTTGACAGAGCCACGGGGACGAAATTTGTAATTTGTTCATATTTAAATATATTGATATAATATATAATTTTTTTACAAATTTTGGTATACATTTCAGTTTTTTACATATAGACTCCATTTATTTACATTAAGATCCGCTTTAAATAGGTCTGAAGTCCGAAATCATATTCAATATTATTTTAGACTATCTGTTTGCATTTGAAGTTAAGAGGTTAGTATATCTGAATTCTCTCTTAATTTTAATAACGAGAGAGTAGTATGAAGTCAAATAAAGACCCTTTTAATTTCAGATCTTAAGACTAACTCTTAATTTTAGACGTTATATTCAGATTTACGATATTTAACATCTTAAAAAATAAACATCATAATATATTACAGGATCTTTCATACCAATAGAATATGATTTTTCATACAAATAGAGTCGACTTTATATAGAATTGTATTAGTATGGAAAACTGAAGTACATGTCTTATATGTAGGAAAAAAGTTTAATGTTAATACATGTACATTTAAAAGTATATGTTACTATTGTACGTCGTAAATCCTTTTTAATGGTGTACATAATTCATGGATGGTTTTAGCATAAATTGAATTGGGATCGAAAGTTTGGTTTTTATAAATTTTGGAATGATGAAATTACGTAGAGTACGTTTTAAAAAATGATATAGAAAAAAGTTCTAAATACTGCTTTTAGTTACATAAACATAAAACTTGTAGTAGAAATGTAATTCCAATTACCAAATATATTTTAAATGTGTTCTCAAAACACAAAAACTATAATAATCATCCTCAAAATACAAATACTAACCCCCTTTATTTTTTGTTATTGTTGTTTTGTTTCGATCTAAAAAAAGGACTTAACAATAAATCATAGTCAAATCTTGACCATTCATCTTACTAAACAATATTGGTCCAAAAACTTATTAAAATTACTAAAAAAAAACTAATGTTTGAATCTTAAATTCTTTTATTACTAGTACCACCTCTCCACTTGTCTATTTTTATTCATTCTGTGAAATACAGTTTCTTAACAATCAAACACTAATATCAAATAATCAAGAACCACAAACAGAATTAAAACTGACCGAATGATTTGTTAATGTGAAATCCTGTATGTATTCAGCACCTTAATGATTTTCTCATCAAACACATGAAGAAAACAAGCTCAATAAATGTGTTTAATAAAGAAGACAATATGAATGTTTGAATGCTTTGATGGAACAGTGGCGGCTGAAAGTAAATATTCAAATGGTCAACCGTGTGTTTTTCTCAAAAGTAACCCTAGGAGCCTTTTTATAGGCTCCTTTAATTAAGTTACAACACTTGGCAACAATGGCCCCTACACTTTTACATAGACATGAAATACATAGAAATAAATACAAGACAAATTACAATGAAAATAAATATTACAAAATAACTCCTAGGATCGAAATAATAAATCTAACAATCTCCCCCTTTTCGATCACTTAGGAGGTCCTGGAACGCGGGCATGATCTGTGGATTCACGAAGACCAAGTATGACGTCGAATCGTCTGGTTACTTGTCTTGTATGTAGCCGCTCGTTCAGGTAGTCTATGCCGCTGAGTGTATTCTGTATCTCCATAGGTGAGCATCTCTGTTCAGGATCTGGTTGAGCATCATAATCTTGTACTTTCTTTGTGAGAGCAGCTTGAACCAGTCGAAGTGTACCATCGGAATAGCAAGGTAGATCCTCAAAGCGCATATACCTTTTGTAGCCCTTGTGGTTCACATAAATAACACCCGGATCTCCTTTAAGTATCACTCTGTAGGCCGGGTGGTGGGCTAGGAGAAAGCTGTCTTGTTCCGGTGCACGTAGTCCTACCTTAACCAAAGCACTTTCGATCGCCATCTGAAAATCTCTTAGGCACATTATTATCGATCGGCGATTCATGCTTCGTACTAGGGCTCCTAGTGCGGTCATGTGCGATAGACGTTTCTTGATGCGATTTTTCATAGTATTGTGAAGGAATTCAACGTCATCCGCACTTATGAAGTCAAGATCATTCTCGAAGATGTCATCTCCCGTCCCATCTTCTCTTTCCACTTGGTAGGATGGATAGAAGACTCTGGCTCTTTTGCACATCGTGATTGTCTTGAGCTTTTTGATCTTTGACTTCGACACCTTAGACCTTTGTTTCCGGAGCATCAATTGGTAGTATTCAGCCTGTTCAGCTTTGGAGACATTTGTAAGTTCCATGAGAAGGCGTCTGCTGAAGGCTCCAGGCTTCTTTCTGAAAACCATCTTGAACCTTTCTTCAAGATATGGATTTTGAAACTTTTCCGGGGGAAAGTTCTGCAGAAATTCTTTCAGGCCTTGAACGGGGGGTTCTTCGAGTTCAGATTTTTTGGCTTCAAGAAGCTTTATAATTGTCCCCCGCCGTTCTTGACGCATTTGGTCTTTTTCTTCCTGCGGCAGTGTGCGAACTTTTCCTTTGGTGTAGTGGTCTACCCAGAATAAATCGTCTTTTCTGTACACTCCAGGACCCTCCGGAGTCTCATCGAAGCAGTCAACCCTTTTTGTTGGGGAGGGACCTGAGCGTTGGGTTTGTTGGACTGGTGGAGGGCTTGGGGATCTTGGTGGGCTGACTGTAATGTGGGATTCTTTTAGTGATGGGGGAGCTTGGATGGATGAGAGTATGTCTTCCTGTTGGGCTCTGGGTGGTGAATTCAGGAAATCGAAGGAAGAGGATGAGGATTTTTTGGTTAGAGAGTCATGTTCAGGCTTAGGAATCTAAAGTGGTTGGTTGTCCTCGGTATCAGAATCTGAATCAGAAACTAATATGATTTCAACCTTCTCGTGTGGCTCCTCAAATTCTACCATGGCTGTCATTGGATCCAGTGGAGCTGGACCCTCGACCATCGGCTCGTCTTCTATTAGCATGTACTCCTGAGCCTCTTGTGACTTTTCCCCCGACCCCTGAAATTCAGACCCCTCGGCGGTCTCTGCTCCCCCTATACCCAGCATGGGCTCCTCAAATTGTACTTTTCTGCGCTTCTCCCCCTCATGACGATCAGGGTCGTCCTGGTCGTCATGTTTTCTTTTGGGGGCTTCGGCCTGAGTGCGGCACTGAAGATCTATAACCGCCGACTCAAGGCGATCCATCCTTGAGTTTAGCTGGTCTTGGACTTGAAGGATTAGGCGATTAAGTGCGTCCAGTTTGTCAGAGAGCTCCGCCATTTGAAGTTGGACTGAATGGGATCCTGGTGAGGGGCCGGCTTCGGAGGCGACACCCTTACCCTTTATAAGAGAAAGAAGGGCGGTATGTCGTTCCTCGGCTGCCTCCCTTTGGGCGTCCAGGTCAGCCCGGGTGATAACGCCGGCAGCACGTAAGGCTGCCGTTAACATCTCCAAGTTGATGGGGAGATGGCCGGAAGTGGACGGCGTAGATTTAGCCACTCCCGGTCTTCCTTCCGTCATCTCTGGCTCCACTACGGGATGCTCAGATCTGGAAGTTTCGGGAGCTGCCACGGAGGCAGCTCTTGGGGATGCCACAAAGGCATCGTGCACGGTGTCTATTTGTGGGGATGGAATCGTGGGCGAAGGAAGTTCGGTCACGTGGGGAGGAGTGTGACCTCTTTCAACACCGCCACTCTCCGAATGAGAGGGCGATGGCGTATGTGGAAGATCCCCGTGGAATGAAGTGGTTTCCCTTTGAGGGGAAACCAAGTGGATGGTTGGGGTTGTGGCGACCGCTGGACTAACGGTCTTATGAAGTGGTGTCCGGCTGATAGGGCTTGGCTCACCCTCAGATAATATATCCCTCGGCCTTATGACAGAGACGGTTCGTTCAGAATCCGCCGTCTCTGCCGTTTCACCTACGACTCCCTCCCTTACACTCTCAGCCTCCCTCTCACCATAACCCAGTGATTGTTGTACATCCATCCTTTCTCCCTCGTTCTCACTATCCTGCTGCTCACCTTCGGACTGGTTAGTCTCAGTCGATTCAGACTGAGACTCATCCGGATAATTTTCTCTCATATATTCCCTTACCCGATCTGTACCCCTCGACCTTGTCAGAGTCGATAATGGAATCTTCATTACCTGTACCGTCGGTGCCCCCTTTGGCAAAGTCAGTTTCTGGATAGCGACGGTTGGATAGACATCAGCTTCGGGACGCTCATGAATGTCTTCGTCCTGATCCATGGCGTATTGTATGATGAGCTGAAGGAATCGTTGATAGGGGACATACTTGCGTCCTTTCTTCGTGCTCCTTTCCACGTGGACTCTTCTTAATTCTTCAAAGATGAAAGCCGCATAGTCGACGTGTCGGTCGTAGGCAAAGCCAGCAAACATGGCTAAAACCTGGGCCGATGCTGAGTCATGACCAGAATGTTTGGCTGTCAGGCACTTGTTGAGCACATCGAAGAGAATCCTCCAGTGGGACTGAAGGTTTTTGGTGCGAAAGTCGGATGGTTTGGTAAGGGGTCCGTCATACCCTAGGGTTTGAATTTCAGATAGGGCTTCTGAGACGGATGGGTTTGGATCGAACGAGTCAATGGAGGGAATATAGTCTTGGATGGGAAGACGAAGAATGTGACGGATGGCTGCGGTTGTGACTTTGACTGGAACGCAGTCAATGGTGGAGGTGAAGTGAGGTTCGGGGTCGGTTATGAATTGTAGCCTGTTCCAGAATTGTTGTAGGTAAATCTGGGGAACGGCTATGGCTGTGGAAAGGGCATAATATATGGGATGGCGGGTGAGAATGTCAAAGGCAAGGGTTTGGGATTCTTTCGGGAGGATAGAGACGTCGAGTTGCCAGTTATGGGGGATAAACTCGACAAACTCGGCGCTCGGCAGGATGGCTTCCTCGGGTAGCTGAGCGTTATTATTTGGGATAGGAGGATGGGGAATGGTAAGAACGATTGCGGGGTCCATTTTCCTGGAAGTGCCGAAGATGGAAAATGCAAGAAAAACTGAAGAAAATGGTTGAGTAAAAGCTTGAAATCGGCAACAATGGTGGTTTTGGGCGGTGGCTATCGACCGAGAGAGAGAAAGAAGAAGATATTTCTTGAAGATGAAGGAAGTGCTGTTGTTGACCGTTTGACCCCCCATATATACTCGCGCGGGTCGCGGGTCGGGTCAAAAAGAATCCGCGCCCAAAAAGGATTCTGGGCCGGTGGGTTTGGACTCAATACTCACACAACACACCAAAAAACATGGGCTTTTAAGGAATTTAAACAAAACAAAAAAAAAAAAAAATTTGGCCCAATACAACACAAAATAAAAATCTTTTTGGTCTTTTCTTCAATTTTGAAGTTAAAATAAAATGAAATGAAGTAAACTAAAATCTTTTTGGCTTTTTGATAAATTTGAAAGTTAAAATCTTTTTGTGATTTTTTTCTGACCTATTAAATTAACACTTAAAATTAAATTAAAATTAAGTCTATCCTAAAATTAAAAAATTAACTATAAAAGAAACAAAGAGAAACACAAAATTATAAAATTAAAAATCCTAACTCTACTCCCCCTCAAAATAAATACCGATCCTTTTTCCTTTTCTTTTTCAGATTTAAATCATGACAACCCTTCTTTAAGCCTTACAAATACCGACAAACCTGGATATTGTTTGCATCCCACTCCATGATGAACAATTCACACAGCAATTTATCAGGATGATTAATTATTAAAAATATACGCAGATAAGGAAAGATTGAGATTCAATCTTGTGACATAATCCTTAAATTTAAATAACAGTTATTTTCTAAAATAAAGGAATTTCAATCATGATAGATTGAAATAGAATTATTTAAGACAATATCTGATATTTAATTGGAAGGTGGATTCAACATGCCGATATGAGATACTAAAAACCGAAAACGAGGTTCGTCTAAAGCTTTAGTAAATATATCCGCTAGTTGATATTCCGTGCCAACAAAATACAACTCAATGGTTCCCTTTTCAACGTGATCTTTAATAAAATGATACCTGATATCTATGTGTTTTGTACGAGAGTGCTGCACGGGATTGCAAGAGATGGCAATTGCACTTCGAGAATCACAGTAAATAGGGATATTGGTGAGTGAGAACCCATAATCGCGTAATTGTGTTCTCATCCACAGCACTTGAGAGCAACAGCTTGCAGCTGCTACATACTCAGCCTCAGCTGTGGATGTGGATACACAATTCTGCTTTTTGGAAGACCAACTCACCGGTCTATCGCCTAAGAACTGTATTCCTCCCGATGTGCTTTTTCTGTCCACTCTACAACCTGCAAAATCAGCATCTGAAAACGCGGTAAGATCGAAATCGGTTCCCTTTGGATACCATAGACCAAGTTCGGGTGTACCCTTAAGATAACGAAAAATGCGTTTTACCGCAGTTAGGTGTGATTCTTTTGGGTCGGCCTGAAATCTAGCACAAAGACATGTTGAAAACACTATATCCGGTCTACTGGCAGTCAAGTACAGTAAGGATCCTATCATCCCTCTGTAAGTTGTATTATCGACACTTTTCCCGGAAGGATCGGTGTCTAACTTACAGTTGGAGGCCATGGGAGTTGCGATACTCGTGCAAGAGTCTAACTTATACTTCTTGAGAATGTCAAGAGTATATTTCGACTGGTTCACAAAAATCCCATCCTCAAGTTGTTTGACTTGTAATCCGAGGAAAAAGTTCATTTCCCCCATCATACTCATCTCAAACCGAGACTCCATTAGGGCTGAAAAATCCTTACAAAAATTACTGTCAGTAGATCCAAATATAATATCGTCAACATAAATCTGTACTAGCATTATATGTGGGCCTTCCCTTTTAGTGAACAGAGTTGTGTCCACCACACCTTTATAGAAACCGGCAGAAATAAGGAAATTCGAAAGACTATCATACCATGCTCGAGGTGCTTGTTTTAAACCATAGAGGGCCTTATCTAGCACATAAACATGGTCAGGTTTATGTGCATCAACAAAGCCTTGTGGTTGTTCAACATACACTTCCTCGTTAAGTTCACCGTTTAGAAAGGCAGTCTTGACGTCCATTTGGTACACTTTGAAGTCTTTGTGTGCCGCATACGCCAAGAAGATTCTGATTGCTTCGATCCGTGCAACTGGAGCGAAGGTCTCGTCATAATCTATCCCTTCTTGTTGTCGGTAGCCTTTGGCAACAAGTCTTGCTTTGTTCCTTATCACAATGCCGTTTTCATCTCGTTTGTTCTTAAAAATCCACTTTGTTCCGATGACTGTACGGTCTTTTGGCTTGGGAACTAACCGCCATACTCTTAGCTGTTCAAACTGGTTGAGTTCCTCTTGCATTGCAACTATCCAATCCGGATCTGTCAGGGCTTCATCCACACGAGCGGGCTCTATCATACTCAAGAATGATGTGTAGAGACATTCATTAGCAGATGCCCTACGAGTTTGGACTCCTGTTGTTACGTCACCAATGATTTGTTCAGTTGGGTGACTGCGGGTCCATTTGATCTCGTGTGGAAGGGGTGCTCGGGATGGAACCTCTGTGGTTAATATGGGAATGGATGAGGATGCATGGTCAATGGTTTCAAATGATGGTACCACAGGTTCTGGTTCAATTTCCGAGTGTTCAGGTGAAGGAAGAATCGTTGGTATTACATGTGAGGGTATTATATGAGTAGATTCAACTGCGGATGTGTCGGTGGATGATGTGGATGGATGAGGATATGTTGATGAAGAGGGAGTGGAGAAACTTTGCGGCGCAGTTGAACTGGAAGGATTACCTACATTATTAACAACATTAGACACACTAGCGTTAGGACCGAAAAATTCAACATAAAAAGGATCAAATAAATTAACCAAATCAGAAGAAGAAAAAGAAATGGGGTTATTCGAAGAATCTCCAGGCATTTGAGTAATGCGTGGTCCTGATTGATCAACTTCGGGTGCCAGTTCAGCCAACTCATCAAATGTGACGTGTACACTTTCATTGACTGTTCTGGTTCGGGTATTGAATGCGCGATACGCCTTCGAATTGGATGAGTATCCAATGAAGATCGCTTCTTCCGCCTTTTCGTTAAATTTCCCGAGGTTGTCTCTGTCATTCAGCACATAGCACCTGCAACCAAATACACGTAAGTACTTGATAAATGGTACTTTATTCAAAAAGAGTTGGTAAGGAGTTTTGTTAAAGCGTTTATGAATGATGGAGCGATTCTGTGTATAGCATGCTGTTGATACTGCTTCGGCCCACAAGAACGGAGGTAGCTTTGAGTATGTGAGCATTGTACGAGCGGCTTCTACTAGCGTACGGTTACGCCTTTCCACGATCCCATTTTGTTGAGGAGTTCGAGCAGCAGAGTATTGATGCTGAATCCCCTTGGATCGAAGGAAGCCCTCCACTACCGAGTTCTTGAACTCCGTGCCGTTATCTGATCTGATTGATTGTACTGACAGCTGCTGTTGGGTCTCGACACTCTTGATAAAGTCAATGATTTCTTGAGCTGTCTCGTCCTTGGAATGCAAGAACCTTACCCAGGTATATCGAGAATAATCATCAACGATAACCAACACATATCGTTTTCCATTTATGCTTTGTGTTCTCATCGGTCCGCATAAATCCATATGAAGTAACTCCAAAACTCTTTTTGTTGATGGTTCGGGCTTTGGTTTGTGAGATGATCGTTTCATTTTTCCTTTCTCACATGCTCCACACAGATGGTCCTTTTCATAGCGTAACTCAGGAAGTCCTTTGACCAATTGCTTCGCAGCCAGCTTGTTGATGTTATCAAAATTCAAATGGGACAATCTTCGATGCCACAACCAAGAGTCTTTTGACGAGGCTTTTGATAGTAGACAAATGTTATCCTTTACTACAAGCTTTGATACGTCAATGGTGTAAAGTTTAGATTTTCGGGAACCAGTCAAGATTTCTTTTCCATCCATGTTCTTAACACTGCAGTTCTTAGCCCTAAATGTTACTTCTAGTCCTTTGTCACAGAGCTGTCCTATGCTAAAAAGATTATGAGATAACCCCTCAACATAGTCAACGTCCTTGATGACCAGATTATTTAGAACTAAGTCCCCGTATCCTTTTATTTGAGCCTGATGGTTGTTCCCGAATTTCACAGTTCCGCAATACTGTTCAACAACGTTGGACAGTAATTCTCTTCTTCCTGTCATGTGCTTGGAGCAACCCGAATCCATATACCAAATGGAATTAGCCTGAAAAACACATAAATTCATATAATGAAAAACTATATGCATTCAAACACATCCATTTTTAATTCACAATCAAACCGTGTTCTGAACCGAGATGTTCAGAAAACATGATGAGTTAAGACCGGGTCCTGGGCTGTGTGCACAGAAGCCAAACGTGTCGGTTTAAGCACAACCGACAAGCAAAAGAACGGGTCCTAGTCTAAGGTAACTAGAAGCCATTTCTTTGAAGCACGGGTCTTGATCAGAAGTAACCAAGAACCATCTGCATTAAGATCACACAACCTTGGGTACCCACCTCAATATGGGTCCCTTTTTGTTAGGATTTCCAGATTTATATGGTACGTGAACAGATTTAGAAACCCAACTAGCATTTTTGTGTGGTCCAGATGCACAACCCTTTGGAATCCATTGAAGATTGGATTTATTGGGTTTTGGAACCTTAGGCGCTGAAATTGTCTTCGGTTTTTGTCTTGTTGAGACCTTTTTGACCGTTGCTTTGGTTTTGGGCCTTGGCAACGGACATGTCTCAACTTTGTTTGTGGCCGATGATGCACTATTTTTAGTTTTCTTTTTCCGAATACGTTTAACAGGATAAGGCACAAAAGCATTCATTTCAGGAACCTGTCGTCTATATTTAGTTGGACATAGATTAAACAAATCTTTGAAAGAGTACTTTAACGGAATAGTAGAATTCGGTACATCATTACAAACATTGTCACACGCTTTGTTACACAAATTGTCTTTAGAGATTACAGATATCCTATCTCTAGTAACAAAATCACTTGGCATTAAAGCCTTCTTCACAAAAAAACTTGTAAAATCCTGCATGGTGGTTTTTGGGACTCTCCTTATATGATCTGTAGGAACAAAACGATTAGAGTCAGTAAGCATGGAAGATTTAGACTTGACAGACTTTTCTTTTTGGAGGTGAGTGGGTTTCTTAAAAGACTTGGATTTTATCTGAGTCTTTTTAGAAACCTCATTCTTGAAAGCATTTGAGCACTCACCTTTGACAAAGATAGAAGAAGTTTCAGCTGTAGCCTTACCTTTATCTGATGACATACATGGAATTTTTAGAGAATGAGAAAGTGTTTGTTGTTTTGAAAGATCTTTCAATCGTTGTGAAACTATTTCAAAATTTTCTCTGTAGACAGTGACTTCCACAGTTTGTTGAAAAGATTGATTTATCAATTCTTCTTCTCTCTTAAGAAGAGCATCTTGAAGATCAAGTGCTTTCTCTTGAGACGACTTCAATTCCTTTTCTAAAACAATGATTTGTTGTTGAAGAACTTTTGCAGGAATATAAAGTTGAGGATTTGATTTTTCAGTTTCAGTGTTCAATTCAGTTTCTGAATAAGTTGACGAGAGATCTTCCTCTAAAGTGGGTACTCTAGAAGAATAACTCTCGTTAAGTTCTTCATAATGAAAAGAAATTTCTTTATCTTTACGCGCAACACGTTTCTCATTTTCTTGGTTTAAAACTTCTTTTGATGACTCAAAAAAGAAAGATTTAATACCGGCTCCCATATAATTCATGTCATAAAATACAGGTAAGACATTTTGTGCTTTTTCCAAATATTTAGGATTTTTAAAACCAATTCCCTGTTTAGAATGGTAAAACCTAGTTTCTTTGGGCTGATTTAAATGGATAGTTTGTTCTGTTTGACCCCTTTTCAAAAATGCATCGTCAAGGGTCTTTATTCTTGCGTACAAATTTATCCTTTCTTCTTCAATCATTTTGTATTTTTCTAAACTGTCTATATTTTCCATATTTACCACATCTAATTGTTTTGTAAGAACAGAAATTTCTTCTTTTAACGAGAGTTTTTCTTTTGAAAGCGTTTCCATGCAAGATTCAAGGTATATATTCCTATCCTGAACATCTACTTTTTCTATCAACATCTGTTTTATAACATTATGATTAGTTAACCATTTTGCATGATATAATTCAGATGATTCTTTCAGAATATGAGCTTGATGTTCAGCCTGTACACACTTTGCAGTTTCAGCTTTTAATCTATCTTGTAGATCAAGTATTTGTGTGTGTAGTGTACATTCATTATCTACAAATAATTTATTTACATGTGCAGGAATGTAATAGGAATATACCTCACTGGACTCTGAACCGGATGTGGAGCATTCGGGATCGTCGGTTGTAGTCATCAGACATGCTGGTGGATGTTTCATTGTCTCCCCCTCAGCAGCAGTGTCTGAATTTGCAGCAGTGACATCAGTACAAATCTCCAACCCCTGACGATCAACCATATAGCAATTCTTGCCCTTTTCATCCTCGTCGTCTGAATCTTCAGCATCCCAGTAGTCCTCCTGGGCGACGAGGGCTAACGCATCCGATTTCTTCTTTGCAGCCTCGAGCTTTCTTTCGTAATACGCAACGTCTCTCTCAAAATTGTTCTTGCATTCCCTAGCAAAGTGGCCCGGTTTGCCACATTTGTAGCAGAGACGTTCATCAGTGGCCTTTGGCTTGTCTGCTCGTGGCTTCTCCTCTCTTCTTTCCGCCGGCCTTTTGTCGGCCCGGCGGTGCTCACGGCTATCATCACGCCTTCTGTCCCGGCGGTCATCCCGACGATCATCCCTTCGATCGTCCCGCCTGTCATCTCTTCTGTCATCTCTCCTGTCATCTCGCCTTTCGTCACGCCTTTCATAACGGCGATCATCGCGATAGTCGCGTCTGTCATCATACCGGCGATCATCCCTGTCATCCCTGCGGTAGTCATCTCTGCGATAGTCATCGCGGCGGTCATCCCTCCTGTCATCTGAGTACCTCCGAGGACCAGTGTCATATCGGAGTTGGTTATTGGTCTTGTTGGAGAACCGTCGTTGTTGGAGACGGTTGGTCCACAAGGCAATCTGTTCTTTGATCGTGGCTTCCTCCTCATCATAGACCTCACGTGGAGGGGAAGCATACCTGTACTGAGACGATGAAGAACCAGGAGCAAAAGATGGTGTCGGAATCTGCGTGTTGGTGATCAAGGCTATGGAATCATTTGGTTTCAACCCTGTGTTGGCTGATAGCACTTAGAGAGGCCAATTGATTTGCCATCAGCTTCTGTTGATCCACATCCCCTTGATATTTCTTAAGCTCCTTAAAGACGACATTTATGGATACCTCAGGAATGTTCAGAACTCTTTTTGTTGCCCTACATGCAAGCTGCCACTCGGGGGCTAAAGCGGCAAAGAATTGGATGTTTATGTCATCCCGATCCTTCTTGATGTGCAGTTTATTCAATTCGTTAAGGACTGCACAAAACCTGGTGAACGTGGATTGCAGAGATTCCCCGTCTTTGGCGCGAAATTCTGAAAACTTTGCCTTCGCCTCTTCAGTTTTGGCACGATCATCAAGATCTGCCCCCAGCATTTGGATTCCCAGCTCGTCCCACATTTCTTTTGCAGACATTTTACTGTCTACACCTACCAAAATATCAGTGGGGAGGGCTTGATAAATCAGATATTCTGCCCTCTTATCAGCGTGTTGGCGATCCCTCTCGGCTTCATTTGCCAGCTCTCTTTCAACTTTTGAGGCTAGGACAGGAGGATCAGCCTCGGGTCTGGCAGCAATCTCTCTATAGTAGATGACGGGTCCTTCGGATATTGATTGAAGCATCAGATTCCCGAGAGGTTGCATTCCAACGAATTTCAGGAACCGGGCTTTCCATTGTTCGTACTCATCAGGATAGAGAACAGGTGGTCTGTTCTCAGATCCGAGTACAAGAGCTTCACGAGACATTATGAGTATTGGTGCTGATTAAGAATATGGAGATCTTAGAGGTGGAAACTGAACACGGATGGGTTGGACTGAAACCAGAGTGTTCTGAATTCGGATGCTTGAGTTCGGATGAACAGTGATTCGGATGGGGGAACCGAATTCGGATGGATTGAATTCGGATGAAGTGATTTCGGATGAATAGTGAGTCGGATGGGTTGATTTCGGATGACTGGACTTCGGATGTGTCAATTTCGGATGGATAGTAATCCGGATGAAGGTCCTAATTCGGATGAGTATCCTAATTCGGATGAACAGTTGTACTTGGGGGAATCAAAGTCGGACGACCTAAGTTCGGATGGACCTATGGACCGAATTCGGATGAACAGTGAAGTGGCCGAAATATGATGGTTCCGAAATAGGGACAGAGGACCGAATTCGGATGGTCCGAAATGGTGTGGTCCAAAATTAAAAAATTTAAGAACAAGTCCCAATCAGTGAAAAATGGAAAGTCTTTCCTGAACTTCGGATGGTCCGAAGTTCGGATGGGACCGAATTGGGGTCCGAAATTGACTTTTGGGGTGTCCGAAATTCACCTAAGTATGGTCCGAATTAGGATGATTGTGGGGTCCGAATTTGGTGCCTATGTGGTCCGAAATGCTACAGTATGTAATCCGAAATACAACAGGTTTTTACGTTTTTCTAAGGCAGAAAAGACAGAATTCGATTTTTATCAGTTTTAATGCCTAAAAACAGTTCTAAATGATTTATAAACTATTTTAAACACTTTTGGTGATTTAAAACAACCTAGAAAACACTTAAAACTAGCATGAACACATGAAAAACCCACTTAAAAACCCCATATTTTCAAGCTTCAAAATGGTCGATTCTTGATGATTTTAACAAAGATATGGAAGTAAATGAGTTTAAAATCAGTATATAATGATAATGGGATGTTTATAGAACCATTATAACACAAGAAACTCGAAAAACCATGAAAAATGAAGATCTAACCGGTTGAATATTGAAGAACTTCGAAGAACATGAACAACCCAGCAGAACCCGTAAATAATCAGTTGAAATCCACCCCTCTGAGCTCTGATACCAATTGTAAATGTGAAATCCCGTATGTATTCAGCACCTTAATGATTTTCTCATCAAACACATGAAGAAAACAAGCTCAATAAATGTGTTTAATAAAGAAGAAGACAATATGAATGTTTGAATGCTTTGATGGAACAGTGGCGGCTGAAAGTAAATATTCAAATGGTCAACCGTGTATATTTCTCAAAAGTAACCCTAGGAGCCTTTTTATAGGCTCCTTTAATTAAGTTACAACACTTGGCAACAATGGCCCCTACACTTTTACATAGACATGAAATACATAGAAATAAATACAAGACAAATTACAATGAAAATAAATATTACAAAATAACTCCTAGGATCGAAATAATAAATCTAACAGAGGGAGACTGGTTTCTCGGCAATGCAAGAAACAAACGTCGGTAGCCGTGTCAACGTGCGAGGCCGAGTATGTTGTTGCTGGTAGTTGTTGTTCACAGGTTCTGTGGATACAACAACAATTGCGGGATTACGGTTTGGCTTATACTCAAACTCCTATTAGGATAGATAACCAGTCAACAATTGCTATAACGAATAATCCAGTTAAACATAATAAAACCAAGCACATAGACATAAGACATCATTTTATACGTGATTGTGCTGAAAAGAACTTAATCAAGTTGGTAAAAGTGGCAACGGACGATAATAATGTTGATTTATTTACCAACGCCTTTGATAAGTCACGGTTTGAATATTTGATTCAACTAAATGGAATGCGCAACCCAGAGTAAATTGACCTTAGTAGAATTTTTATTTCTTTTTATAGAAGTAGTCTTTCTTTCTTTTTATAGTAAGTTTACTAAATTAGGACAGTTTCTATTTTTAGTAAGTTAGTAGTTTATATTATTTTCTTGCTATTTCTTATGAAAAACAAAAGAAAAAAGGAGAGAAAAACATAAAAAAAATTAAAAAAAAAGAGAGAGGATATCAGAAAAGAAGTTAAGTCTTAGATGCATAGGTTCAAAGTGACGAAAATTAGCATAGTCGTTACAAACTCTAAGTGTCTAAGCTTTTACACATAATGCACCTTAAACTCTAAGTGTTGTACATTATCTAGTATGATATGTTGGTAGGCATAATACATATAGGAAGTCCCAAGGCTAATAAAATATTCAAGAAAAAGTCAAATGTGTCACTAACTTAGATGTATGACCAATCGGTCTTAATTTTTATGTACGAGACATACAAACCTTGAGTCTAAATGAGGTATGCAAACTTTCTGGGGATGTATAGCAACATCAAATACATCTTAAAACGAAAGGCATAGAAAAATCATAATGAACTGAGAGTCAAAAACATGTAACTCTGTTGTACGTAAGTACAGACCTGTTGCCTCTGTTTTGATTCGGGTTAGCAAGATAAGTCGCTTTGTTGTACGTCTGTACAGACCTGTCACCGCTGTCCTGCTAGCTTTAAAAATAAACCTTAAGACAAACTAAGACACTTTGTTGTATGTTAATACAGACCTGTGTCCGATGTTTGCCTTTTAAAGAAAGTTTGCAAATACCAAAAAGTTAGAGTTATTGTCTGTATGCCTTGATCATAAAAGTATATCTATGTCTGAGTCACGTAAGATAATTTCATGATAAATAAAATGGACAAGGGATATTCCGAAGTGTAGCATGTTTGAAGGGAAAATAATACCAACAATCGGCTAGAAATGTATGTCACGCCAAACAATCAAAGGGATCAAAAATTCCTAAGTGTGAAAGTTTAAATACTGAAAGTGTGTATGTGACACCGCTATCTGATTGAACCTTTCTTTGACTATACTCATCAAAAATATTCTATTAAGTTTTTAGTATAGGTAGTAAGTTTTAAATAATGCAGTTCAGTCTAAGTTCAATTTTTGTTCAAAATTTTAACTTTATTTTATTTTATTTTTTATTCTATTTTATTTTATTTTTAATTTTTACTTAGGAAAAAGGTCAAAAATTACTGAGGGTGCGTTCCTAGTTGAATAAAATAAACATTGCGTGAAAATCTTGTGCTTAGGGTAAAAGATTTGGCATAGTTTATTCCATTACTCGAAAAAGGTTGAAAAGGTTGGAAAAGTTGAATTTATTTTAAAAATTTTTCGAAATTTTCAAAGGGTTCAGATTGAATTCGAGTTTGAGCCAAACTCGAATTGGCAAGGCCTCGAATCTGTCAGTAGATTCGAGAATGGCAACAAACTCGAAGGTTGTTGGTATAAATAGGTTAACAGTGATGGTCATTAACTCACCACCGTTCGAATCTATATCTTCGAGTTTACCTGTGCGATTTCGAATCTATTCTCGAGTTTGCCGTTTTCAATACATCTACTATTTGTCGAGTTTCTGCTCGTTTGGGTTCGATACTACCAGTAGATCTTGGTATAACCAAGTGTATTGTACAAGATTTAGGTAGTTTTATACTCCATTTAGGCCAAAATCATTGGATTTTGAAGTTATACTCCATTTAGGCCAAAATCAATGGATTTTGAAGTTTTATTGGTAGAAAGTTTGTTTTCCAAAATTACAAACATTCAACCAGTGAAAAATCAAATTAACTACAAATATCATTGATTAGAACCTAATAGGACTAATAGATGTGATTTTCTGAGTCTAACATGGTTAAAATCATGGATTTTAGTGATGATGGTGGCCGACTCATTCGAGTCTGTTCTTGGACAGTTTCGAGTTTGTCATACTCGAATAGGTCATTAAACTCGAATGGGTCACTAAACTCGAATAGATGTTCATTCGAATCTGTTGTTCGAGTTTGTCATTATATTGAATTATTTAATTAAAATTTAATTAAACTTGTAGAAATTCATAAATGTTGGATTTTGTCCTTATACAAGTTCAAAATAAAACAAACTTGAAATTAAACAAGTTTATTCATTTTTAATAATTCTAATATTTTATTTGATATATTGTGCAGACATGGCGGATAGAATTTTTGTTCCAAAGCATAACATGGTCATTTCTCCAGACCATGCTATTCCTGAAGCGCAAGCCTTCCGCCAGATGGTGGATTTCTTGGTGGGGTCCAGAATCGCGTATGCGTTATCTCACAATATCCAGATTGTCATTCCTTACGTGCGTCAGTTCTATGACCATCTGCAAGTAGATTGTACTGTCACTCCGACAGTTTTGAGGACAAGGATTGCCGGGCATCCTTTGGTATTCTCAGCTGACATGCTACGCCAAGTGCTGCAGCTAGGCACGCAAGAGCTGGAGAACGGCCCGATCGATTTCCCATTAGCCATTAGGCAAGCAGCCTTTGTAAGAATGGGCTACAGTCTGGATGTCACTAAGTCCTCATATATGAAAAGTGGGCTTATTGGCCAATGGCGATATCTAGCGCATGTGTTCATGGTCTGCTTTGCTGCGCAGAAAGCTGGTTTTGACTACATTGTTTCAAAGATCCAGTCTGGGATGATTGCGTTAGTCTACAATCAGAAATTCAGCTTCTCAGAGATGTTCTTTACTGAGTTTGCTCAACAAATCACAACTCCAGACCAACAAAGATTTCTGCTATATCCGCGCTTTGTGATGATGCTAATCAGACACTTCTTGCCAAATCTGCCACAGCTTAACGATATTCAGAGCGTTGCGGTCATCGATAAGAGTATATTTGCCGATTGCTCCTCCCATCGAGGAAGGTTAGCTATACCAGTAGAGGGACCTTTGTTTGGTGCTGTAATCGACCCGAACTTTGTAGCCCCTGAAGATGCCAACTGGGCAGGAGAGGTGCAAGTTCAACAGCAACAACCACAGCAACAAAGACAGCAACAACCACGCACTCAACAACAGAGAAGAAGACAAAGACCCTCCGCAAGACAAATTCAGGCAGATAGGCCTTCTACAAGTCAAGCTCAAGACCCGGAAGAGGCTGGGCCTTCGACTGCACCACATGTATCTAATCCAACATCTGATTCGACATATCAAGCGCTGCAAGAGATTTGGGCAGCCGTTCCACATGCTAATGAGGAAATAACTGCTAACTCATTGGAGATTTATTGGAACCTCCGGAAGGAGAAGTTGACGTTCTCAGGGAAATCGATGAGTATCAACCGGAGCCTCAAGACGAATCCATTTCAACCTCTGAGTCTGAAGAAACGGAAGAGATTGAGGTTGAGGCTCCAGCGACTGTAACCGAAGATCCACCCTTTCAAATAAGGACATATGGCTCACGTTTAGTTGTGACTGAGGAAGAAAGTTGGAGGAGAAGAGCTTCAGAGGAGTCAGATGACTCAGATTATGAAGAAGAAGAGGTAGCACCTTTGGTACATAGGCAAAGGGCCAAACGCCATAGGTTCATGCAGGGAGCTTCATCGGCCTCTGCTTCCCAGCCAGAAATACCTCCACCTCCACCCGCTCAAACAACCATTCCACCACCATCACCACCCGTTGAACCATACATTCCATCGCCAATCATTCCAACTCCCATACAATCCATATCATCCACTTCATCCATGTTCACGGAAAATCAACGGTATTCTGTGCTGAAAAGCAAAGTCGAATTCTAGCAAGTCCAAATTTTTGGTCTGACTACAGCTCTCGGTGAAATTCAAGCTCATAATGCAAAATTAGATAACGAGAATGCTGAATTGAAGAAAGTCGTGGGCAAGATTGAGGAAGAAAACTTAGAGCTCAAAACCTTTGTTTCCGATCAGGCGGCCGAGAGTAGATCAATCCGCTCCCTTATTGAGCAATTATTGAAAAACCTAAAGGCTCAGGGGGAGACAAGTTGCCGGGATCAGGAAAAGCTGCCCAGGGATGGAGATGATGATGGCAATGATCCCAGCGCGCAAAGAGATAATGAGCCAGTAGATTTTTCTGCTGCTCATCATGCTGAGGTTCAGGGGGAGCCAAGTCAATCGGAAGCTGCAGGAGGTGAGGCTAGTACCCCATAAGTCACAGAATCTGAGATTCATGAGATGATCGAAGCATTAATGGACATTGATGAAGATCCTCTGGAACTTGATTTTGATTTTGAGGATGATACAGAGGATCTGGAAGAAGGAGAGTTTGTACCGGAAGACGTTGCTGATTGGAAATCTGATGAGGAGGTTGTGATAGATGAAGATGACAATGTAAATGAAGTAATCATTCAATCACAGCCTGTCACAGAACAATATGAGCAAAATGATCAACATGTAATAGATATTGATGACGTCAAATTGGCTTCGGTAAATGATTCAGAAATGGAGGAGGCTGAAAGAGAGCCAAGCAGAGCTGAATTGTTAAATATGTGGTTCCGTAAGGAAGAGAAGAAAACTGAGCCAAAAATGAAGAAGAATATGAGGAATCCAGGTGCAGAAAATCTCTCTGGAGGTATTATCAGCTGGTTCTTCGACAGAGAACTGCAACTTTTTATTCTGAAGAGGAAAGATGGACTCCAGTACCTGAGGCGCAAGCTTAAAGTATTCAACACATTGCCGAAGGTAGAAGTGAAGGAGTTAGCCTGGAAGGAGTTGATAAACATTGGAAATGACCCTTATGCTGAGGTAATCGCAAAGATAATCAGAAGAGAGGGTAGAACTAGAAAGTTTGAAAGAATCAAGCCTAGATCAGGAATGAGAGTTGAGGACACATCAAGAATAGATCCTCATACAGGTAGGCCATGGGCGAAAATGGTTTACAAACCTGTTAAATGCTTAAGAAGGGTGCCAATGAAGAAGATGCCACAAGATGTTTTGAGCAACATGAAGTGGTGGTACATTGATAATGAAACTGCTAAAGCAATCATGGAGGATCATGACGAGAAGGTCATTTTGAAGGTGTATGATCCTTTACACCTGATAAACCTATCGAAGGACGATCTGAAGAAGCTACATGATCAGCATATCTTCTTTTATGAAGGATGGAGATCTGAAGCCAGAAAGTTCCAAAAGGTAGTCAGAGTATGTATAGATGCATGTATATATGCAGGAAGTAGTATATACAGTTCTAGTACTTAATCAAAATGTAAATAGTTAGTTAGAAGCTATCGTAAAGGGGGAGTCTGTTAGTACACTCTGTGTGACGATAGTAGTCTAAGGGATCTAGCATTTTGGTTCAAGTAATATTGCAAAATATTGGATATTTGATATATGTTTTTATATATGTTTGATAGTTATTGATTGTATGTTTGTACTTGATGTAATGTATTACAAGAAGTTCAAACATAAAATCCAAAGATTAATTCAAATATAAGTTATATCATATAATTAAATATAAGTTGAACATGGGAAATTCGAGTTTAGTGATAAACTCGAATTTAACAAGGTAGATTCGAATGTATCCTATAAGGCAGATTCGAGATGGTCAAGGGGACAAACTCGAATGGGCTTTGGGCCTGATTCGAGTTTGGCCCATGACAAACTCGAATGAGCCTCTATAATTAGGAATTAACTTGAATCTTTAGCAGACTTTTGCAGAATTAGAGAGTGATTAAGCAAAAGGGCAATTTCGAGTTTATCAACAATATTTGTGTTATTTCGGGGAGAATCATCTCGTAGGTGCGTTCGTCGTCGTCCGTACAGAGTTGTGATAGTCTCCGTTGTTCCGTGTGAGAGTTGTATCCGTCAAGCCGTTAACGAGGATTCCGCACTCGTTGACAGTGTCGCGTCAAGATAGATCTGTGTAGTGCAAGACCTTACACAATCCCAAGTCCTTCATAGCAAAACGGTGAGCTAAATCACGCTTCAAGGACTCAATACCGGCATAATCATCACCAGTAATAATCATATCATCCACATACAAAGATAAGAGTATCCGTCCTGCACTCGTACATTTAACAAACAAAGCAGAGTCATGGTTACTAGGATGAAAACCAAGAGAGGTGATGACGGTGGAAAACTTCTCAAACCAAGCACGAGGAGCTTGTTTGAGGCCATATAATGCTTTGCGCAGCCGGCATACTTCTCCTGGCTTGTGAGCAACACCAGGAGGAGGAGTCATATAGACCTCCTCATGCAAATCACCATTCAAGAAAGCATTCTTAACATCCATCTGAGAAATCTTCCACTTGCGAATAGAGGCTACTGCAATATATCAACATACGAACTGTAGTCATTATGGCTACAGGAGCAAAAGTCTCCTCATAATCCAGACCATATTCTTGCGAATATCCCTTAGCAACCAAACGGGCTTTATAACGTTCAATAGATCCATCAGACTTGGTCTTAATCTTATACAACCAGCGAGAACCAATAGAATGTTTTCCAGATGGCAACGGAACCAAATCCCATGTACGAGTCTGATGAAGAGCAGTCAATTCCTCAGCCATAGCATTCTGCCAAAGAGGATCAGAAACAGCCTCTCTAAAAGAGTTGGGTTTAGCCAGACTGTGAACTTTAGCAATGAAGGAAGCAAACGAAGATGAGTATGATGAATAAGCAAAATCAGAAAGTTTAGTGGACTTACGAGAACGAGTTGACTTGCGTACAATAGGAACCTCTGCATTCTCAACCGGTGATGGGATGGACGTAGGCACAGATGGAGTTGTAGGAGTCTCTGTAACAGAGGCATCCATTGTTGTAGATGTCTCAGAAGGTTGACTATCCATGTCATCAAGATCATTAGTGAAAGGATCAACAAACAAAAGGTCAGATCGGGTCATATCATGAGATTTGGCAGGAATAAAATAAAAAGGAATATGTTCCAAGAAGATCACATGACGCGAAGTGTAGAGCTTTTGGTTTATTGGATCAAAACATCGATACCCCTTTTGACTAATCCCATAACCCAGAAAAACACACAAGGCAGCTTTGGAAGACAATTTATTGCGTTCTGCATGCGGACGAAGAACAAAGCAGGCACAACCAAAGACACGCAACGAAGAGTAATCAGGTTTAGATCCATAAAGTTTTTCAAAAGGAGACAGACCAGAATTATGGGCCGTAGGAATGCGATTAATGACATAAGAAGCAGTATGAACTTCTTCCCCCCAGAAAATGCTAGGAACCTCAGAAGATAGTAATAGAGAGCGAGCAGTTTCAACAAGATGATGATGTTTCCTTTCAGCAACGCCATTTTGTTGAGGAGTGTCAGTGCATGAGGTTTGGTATAGGGTACCATCAGAAGAAAGCAATTGTGTAAACTCATTAGAAGTATATCCCCCCCCCACAAGTCACACCTAAAACAGTTAATAACAGTTGAATGTTGGGTTTTGACAAGAGCACGAAAATCCTTGTAAATAGAGAGAAAATCTGATCTATGTTTCATAAGATATACCCATGTATAACGAGTGTAATCATCAATGAATGACACATAGTATTTGGAACCCCCTTTAGAACAAACAGGTGCAAGTCCCCACACATCAGAATGAACAAGATCAAATGAAGCATAAGAACAAGACATACTTTTAGTAAAAGGTAGGGCTGAAAATTTTGCCAGTTTACACCCACTACAATCAGAAGTATTAGATTTACTCAAATGTCCTAAAGCGCCTGTAGAGGCTAAAAATTGTAAACGAGAAGTAGACACATGACCCAAACGAGAATGCCATAAATAAAAATCAGACGACAAAAAAGACAAACGAAATGAAGACAAATCAACACCCGTAGTGGCAACAGTAGATAGCCTCAGATCATCCACAACATATAGCTCCCCTAGCTTATGGCCTGTCCCAATCACTGTTTGAGAATGAGGGTCCTGCACACAACAATGGGTATCAGAAAAGAGAACATGATATCCAGATTTACATAATTGACTAACCGAGACAAGATTCATGGTAAGAGTAGGAATATAGTATACATTAGTAAGAGACACATGTGGGGAGACAATTGTACCAACACCTTCTATAGGCATAGGTGTACCACTAGCAGACATAACAGATGGAGAAGAATCAGTAGATAATGAAACAAACGAAGACAAATGAGGTGACATATGATTGGACGCTCCTGAATCTAAAATCCATAAGGATAAAGGTATACCTGAATTACCAGAAGAAGACAAACCTGAATGAAGAGAGGCTGACATGGCAGTGGATGTAGTGGAGAGGAATTTCCAAAACTGCTCAAACACGTGAAGGTCCAAAACAGATGGAGAGGAATTGGTATCAGTAGATCCCGAATCAACAGAAGGTGTGACAGCAGCAACATTAAACTGAGGTGGACGAGACGTCCATGTAGAGGATCCCGGTGACTTATTCTGCAAGAAAGAACGATTTGGCTGTTGTTTACTTTTGCCGAGCAATAAAGGGCACTGAGACTTCCAATGATTCTTCTGTTTACAATAAGCACACTCATCTGAAGCAATCTTAGAGGCAGGTCGGGTTTGATTAGAGTTAGACAAATGAGACCGTTGTGGGACAGCAAAGACAGCAGGGGTAGCAGTAACAGATGATTTAGTCCCCTTATCACCCTGAGACTTCAAACGAGTTTCCTCTGCTATTAATTCATGAACCACCGAATCAACAGTAGGAAGAGGCGAGCGGTGAAGGATTGTCCCTCGTAATCCTTCAAAATCATACCGTAATGCTATCAAAAACTGTACCAAACGCTGTTCCTCTCTCCTATCAATATATGGCTGAAAGGTCTTCAAAGCGGCGGATTTAGTAAGAGCTAATTGATCCCATAAATCAGACATGGCAGAATAAAACTCCTGAATACTTAGTGTATTCTGTTGGAGCACACGTATATCGGTTTCTAATTGATACTGCTTAGCGAAGTTAGACTGGGTGTAAAGTCTCTCCAAATGGTCCCAAACCTGTTTTGCGGTATCATATTTTGCTAACTGAATGCCAATAGACTGAACCACAGAATTATTGATCCATGTAATAATCTTAGAATTATTAGTCTCCCATGTATCAATAGCAATAACATAATCAGTAGCATCAACATCAATAGGTTTAACCTTAGTACCAGAAATATATCCCCACATAGACTTTCCACGCAAGAAATTTTTCATCACATAACTCCAATACCCATAGTTCTTACCATCCAACTGAACAATAATAGCCTGTAACGAATCCTCTTTTCCACCCACCATGACAGAATAGCCAAACAAAAATAACACTTGAGCAAATAATGATAATTGACCACCCACCCGAGTACCAATATCAATACACCGCAAAACCAAACAAGTAAATCCGCAACAAACTAACAGAGCATGCAAATGATAAACCCTAATACATCAATCCACCAACAACATAGACCACGGCAGCGGCAATATTCAACCAAATCGCAGGCTCAAAGATCCAAATCAGAACCAAAACTAAATCCACAAGGCATAACCAAATTAAAAACCAACCCAAAATTAAAATGATCATACCAGCGGCGGCGGCGGCGGCGAAGTAGACGGAAAGCAGCAGCGGCGATGAACAAAATAATAACCAAAAAATAAGCGGCGGCGGCTAGACGGAACTAGACAGCATCGGCGGCGGTCAAAAAATCAGCGGCGGCGGCTAGACGGAACTAGACAGTGTCGGCGGCGGTCAACAGACAATCAAACATAGATCGACGGCTCTGATACCATATAGAAATTGGTATGACCGAATGATTAATCTGTATTATATTGAAAATTAGAGTACAATAATATGATTTAGAGAAGCTAACAAAGGCCCTATATATAGATAAAGAAACCCTAAAATATGCAAACCCTAAAAGTCCAAAGGCTAAATGGGCCTAACATTATTGTAACCCTAATATATATATATATATATATATATATATATATATATATATATATATATATATATATATATATATATATATATATATATATATAGAACTTTTGTGCATCGAGGCACAAAAGAACCTCCATTGGCCCTTCGATAAAAAAAATGTGTGGGTTAGATCAAATGACAAAAGGGTAATTAAATAGAAAATTTTATGCATCAAGTGCACATAATGAAATTCGCGGAGGGGTAAAACAGGAATTATGCAATCCTTATTTAATTATTACACTTTCAAAATTAACAAAAATAATACAAATTCAAAATACATCAAAATACATGCATATCGTTCATCTCTTCCAAAAATAAATCATGCATATCGTTCATCTCTTCCAAAATCAAAATACATCAGAATACAAACATGAATCGTTCATACAAACATAAATCATGCATATCGTTCATCTCTTCCAAAATCAAGAGGGGGCTAAGAGAGAGGAGAGAGAGAGATAGAGAGAAAGAGGGAGTGGTTTTAGGAAAGAAGTTAATGATGATTTTCATACCAAATTTAGCTATTAATTATCTTAAAAAAATTTAAATTCAAAACTAATTTCCATACATTTAATATCCCCTAAATGTCCTTTGTGCACCATTGGTAGATAGTCCGATGCACAAAAATTCTCAATGGTGCCTCGATGCACAAAAGTTCTCAATCGAACCCCAATATATATATATATATATATATATATATATATATATATATATATATATATATATATATGTGTGTGTGTGTGTGTGTGTGTGTGTGTGTGTGTGTGTGTGTGTGTGTGTCGATTTCATTTGAATGTCTTTATTATATTTGACCGGTTTGGTTTGAAAAATTATGTTCACCCCTAAATTGCTTCCGCTCACGTTGGTCTCCATTTTCTAATGTTTGTCATCCTAATCTATTACTATACTAGTTTATTACCCGCGTATTACGTGGATATTTTTAATATATATAAAATATATTAAATTAAAAGATAAATACATAAATATTATTTTTTTGAACAAAAGTATATATCGAATGATATTATTATTTATTATGATCTATTAATTTAATATATTTTTAAATATATATGAATAGTAATTATTTTATTATATCTTTTCAAACTTTTATTACATTATATTTTAATTAAGTTAGTAGAGTATTAGATTTTGTTTAATTTGAATTTAAAAGTAGATTATATTATATTTGATTTGAATAAGTTAGAAAAGTATTAGATTTGAATTTAAAACGTGTCGATTCATTGCGATGACATGTGACTTCACAAGAAATGAGTATAGCTACTCTTTTATTAGTATTTATAGTTTATAAACCCATGTAAAACATGAGTATAAATTTAAAATTTTAATTTCATTAATCTTGTATGATAAATTTTAAATATATTTTATCAAATTTATAATAACATATAAATATAATATAATAAATATAAATATAAATACATAAGAAAAGTTATCATTCAAATTCAAATTTGAATTTGAATTTGAGTTTTATATTGGATAAAATGTAGATTTGATTAGATATTATTTAAATTATTTATGATATGGGTTAATTATAAATTTAAAAATATAAGATCCAAATGGGGGTAGTAGGTGATGCCACGTGTCAATAGCAAATGACGACATGTGGTAAAATAGTTACTTTTTTTATAGTATTTATAGATTATAAAGCATGTAAAACAGTTACCATCAAATGTTGAAAATTCAGAAAAAAAACCAATAAAAAATTGACACCTGTAGAAACACAACACGTTCCCACTCCTCTCTGCTTCTAATTTAACTGCTCAAGTTTTTCGTTCACATTTCACACATTCACTCTCAACTCTCTCACAGAAAAAACGACGCATTAACCATCCGCTCTCCCTCCAGCGCTCCAAGATCCAGCTACGACGGCGTCTCCAGTCCGAACCTAATTTTCTTTCATGCCTCGAACACCATAGATGGCAAAGGTTGCTATCGAACACCATCGCAGGCACCATGAAACGCTGCACCGGTAAGTTGGTAACAGCTCTGCTCTGCTCTGCACCGGTAACAATCGAATCGAAACTTCATAAGTTTTACAAGTAAATTTCTTACTTCTTTTAATTTCACTGAATATTCCTTATGGGTAACTTATGAGTTCGATCATCTTAGGCGTGGAATCATCATGTTGAAGTCTGGGAGCATATCTAAATATTCTAAACCGCCTAATCACTGGCTTCCCATCCTAATTTTGTTGATTCTCGATTTTCTTCGACAATTGCATAAAGTCCTTGTATCAATGGATTTCATGGTTTCCTGTTTCAATTCCACTTTCATTTGCCATCATATGGTGTTCACCCAAATTTAGGTAAGCCATGGTGTTGCCCTGACAATTCCTGCTCTTCTCTAATATTCTAATGTCCATCTAACCACTAATTAAGAAATCCATTTCTAATTTACTTTATGTATATGTGAAACTGTAACATAATTCATCACCAACACAAGTGGAAGCTAGATCAAAATTTATTAGGGTTGAAATCAACTAGCGAAGCCAAATTTTCTGGTAACTTAAAAGGTACTTACAACAACTTTGCTCTTTTTTTTCTTTACGATTTGCAGTTGGTGCTTCACTTAAAGACCGTCGACCGATCTTAATGACTCCAACAACATATACATGTTGCGTCAGGTAATTATACTATATTGCTATTGCATCATATGTCCTTTCATGTGAGTGTTTCGTATTGACATTCATACAATTGCTATTGTATTTGGAATTACTTATATGTGATTAATCTCTACCATGGAATAGCTGAATTCAATGCCTTTTTCTCTTTTTTACTCTGCCATTGAAGTTGGTTTCAAATAATCATACACCGGTTGACAATTACAATTATATGCTGAAAGTAAATTTCTAGCACTTATTTAGGACGTGAACATAAATTTCATCCTCAAAACAATATTTCAAGCATGTGCGGACTCTTTTCAAAGTTCCCATTGTCTTTCTCATCATTGTGAGTACAGGGGATGATGCTCAAAGAAAGTAAAAAAAAAAAAAGCATAATAGATCATTTGTTTTCTCTGCGAATGAAAAACATACACAACATATGATGTAATACAAATACATCCATTTTCATTTTGGAAACTAGGTATCCTAAACCCAATTTAACATGGGCATTGCAATTATTTTTGTTATAAAACTATGAGCTACTTGTTAAGTATGTTTTGTTTTATAGAGTAGACAAAAGGTGGACAATATCATTGGAGAGTGTAGGTTTGTTTAAACATAAAAATGTTTTCAGTCACTGGTTAATACCTTTACCACTTTCAATTTGAATTCATCAATCCTTTATCCTGGATTTAGTTATTTCTGCATTTAGATTTTTGTTACCTTCACCGTTAGTGGTTCATCATAAATAGGTAAATTTCTTCACTTCACTTAACTTTGTATATATAATCTACGTTGATTTTGTACCAACAATTTGCAATTATCTCAATATTCTACCAGCAGTTTGCATCTATTTTAGGAATTTTAAACAGAGATTGATTCGTTGAATTGCAAGTATAGTTACTTCCATTGTGTTTGTAGGGATTAAAAGTTTTGCTCCTTATTGCTTATATATGTTTACCTCACAAATCATACAAAATTGGAGTAGATGTAAACCTAGAGAGAGTGAGAGAATGTGTCATTGATTTATCTTTAGAATTGCGATTCGAATATTTTCATATATATCAAAGTATATGGTTTATGTAGAAATAATATATTTTAAATTTTCCTAGAATTTATCGTATTCTAAGCTTAGTTTCAATACTAAATATTCAATCCTGTTGATTTGCTCTCTTAGTGTTAAGGAAAAGCAATCGAAAAAAAGGCATAACAATGAAGTGGTAGTGATGGAAGATAAGATCACCGTTTACTTATGTGTTCCGTATCAAGTTCATACTTAGGTTGAATTCTTTGTAGAATTTGTTTTAAATTCCATGCTACATCAATTTTAGGTGAACAAATTATTTTTTTAACTCTTTTCTTGTACTTTTTTTTTTGCTAATGAAGTTGTTTCTTGAAAAAGACTTACACATGTCTGCTTTGCTTTTTATTATTTTATTTCTTTTAGTTATACATTTGCTCTTGTGATACCAAAAAAAGCCGATTTAATATGCTTCTTAAACGGTTATGTTCCACGCTACGGTTAATGTTGAAATTTCATAATAAAACCAACTAAAACTAGACACATGTTCCCTCCCCTCACCTGATTTCCATCCCACGTTCTTCTAATTCCTTCTTGCTTCTGCTTTGATTTCCATTACGACAGAAGAAAATGCTCTGCTGATTCCTACTCGCATCTGCTCTGAATACCATTGTAACAAATCAAGGTTTCTGGTGTGTTTTAAAGTTTACGATTGCCTCTTCTTCTTCTTCTGGGTTCCTTATGTATCTTTGCTTCTTTCAATTGTGTGTGTTCGAGTAGGGTGTTTTTTGGCCATTTTTTCGCACTGGTTTTCTGGGCTACCATTCAGATTGATTTATGGGCTCAAACACAGATAAACCAGGGTACGATAATCTGTATGCTTTTTTGGCTTCAACTTAATTTTTGGATCATATGTTTCTTTTTCAAATACCCAAATAGACCAATGTTTAGTTAATGTATTCTGGGTGATTGATCTGGTTAAAATTACACACCTTCAAACGAAATAAGTTGAAGCGCCAAAGAATATCAACAATTTTCAGTTTTCGAAATTATAGATCAATAATAAAAAATATAAATACTAAAATGAAATTGGAGACGATAATGAATGGTGACTACACATACTTGATTGGTTGATTTCATTTATCCGATTTAATCTATTATCAAATGTAGTTATGGGTTCCAAATTTTATTTACTTAATCTGTCGAATGCTTGATTCATCACGTCACCGTTTGTTCAATTACCTTTTCAATACTCCTACAATGTTCTTACAATTTTGGTTTTCACTACGCTTGTAGAAACTTTCTATGAAACAAGATTATTGATGATCATATATAGTTGTATTCATGAAAGGGTTCAATAGATTATCTTTCTAATTTGTAGCTTTGATCTGATTTGTTGTTTTCCATAGAAATTAAACGATCCTCAAGGTGGAAAAGAGTTAGCTTCATCATTTAAAACAAGTGATTCAGAAGAAATTAGTGTCTGTTGGAATTTCAAACTTTACTTGTGAACTTTGTTCCATTTGAAACTTTCTAACCGACATAGCGAGTTAGCCACAACAAGAAGTCAGGATAGGTGTGCCAGCCTTTAGATCATATTGAATAATTAAGCTACTTTGAGTAATTTACATCTAGGTTTCGAGGCTAAAACTTTGAAACAAATGAAAATATAAACTGGTTTTCCCATCATCAAAGAATAAGAGATTTGTAGGTTTCATCAATGTTGTACAATATTATATTTTTTTTGAAAATTTCACTGTCTCTGCAATTTTTTTTCATCAGTTCCATAAACTCCAATCAAGGACTTTTCTTTTTTGTCAATGACTCAATGATGTAGGAATTAATCTGTTGAGCTTTTAGCTGTCACATATATACACGGTGGACAAAAAGCTATTTTTCTACATTTCTGTTTTTCTGATTATAAGAATTTATGAGAATTCGATGTGGATTTTGGTTATTATATGCTTTATTTTGATTATGCAAGATAATTAAGCTGGTCATTCAATATCCTTATTGTGTGAAAGGTGGAAAGTGTTACATGTAACACCCGCTATTCTCAGATAATTCTTAACTTTAAATATCGTTAAATATATATATATATATATAAAGTTCACAAAATTGATGAAATAACAAAAGTCTCGTACTTGGCTTTTAAAAGTCAAATAATGAATATATAGAGTTTAATGTACTGAATCAATAAATCGCAATGAATGATGAAATGTTTATATAAGTTTGATGTTTTTAAAGGATTTTGGATGCGTTGCAAAAAGAAACATTGAAATCTGACATCAAATGAAAGTTCATTGCTATTTTAAACAAACGTTTAGTATTTTAATACCCAAAAGTATGAAATATCAATGAATTATGAAATGTGTTTTTATATTTGGTCTTTTCTAAGGATTTTAGACTTGTTCCAAAAAGTCTCATCAAAATTGGACGTCAAATGAAAGTTTATTGCTATTTTATGCAAAGAATAATATTATAACGACTAAAAATACCAATTTACAGTGGGAACTGTAATATTATTACAGTAATAGTATTTTTAGAATATTTTTAAGGTGTTGTGAATGTTTCGTCGAAGAATAACTCATTTTGAAAGTGTGTTGTCATATCATGCAATTTAAGCAAAGTTGATTGTTATTTTGGGCAGATGTTTTGTGAAAAACCAGAAAGTTGAAGGTTTCTTGAGCTCAAGGAGTTATTTTTGGTTATATCAAGTTTTAGGGGTTAAGTTGTTAAAAAGAGTAAAACTAAAGAACATTGTTATTATCAACATTTTTTTATTTAAAAGAGTTATAAACTCTATTTATGTAATTAAACTCTTATGATTTTCCTAAACTTTTTGTAACATGTGGTCCTTCATCTCCATATTTATCAATCTTCAATTCAAGTTATTCTTGGCAAATTGAGGTTGAAATTATTGAATTAAAGATCAATTAAGAGTGTTAAGTCCGTAAGGTAATTAATCATGTTTTTGCTTAAACTTGAGTTTTGGTTCATATTATTGACTTGAGTTCATGAATTAAGTTGCTAAATTTGTTTAGTTAAACTTCATAGTAGAAAATATGACTGGAATTGAAAAAGTATTTGGTGTTTAAATCAAAATTTGAAACTCATTTGGAGTTGAGGTATGATTTTGGTTACTTTTGTGCTTTTGGGACTTGTACCATGATTGTATATGTTTATATTGATCATGGTATTGACATGCAAGTGTCGTGTGTACGTAATAGTGTTGATTGGTTTTTGTTTTAAAGAGTTTTGGGGCTGATATGCAGCTGTTTGCATGGCATATACCGAAAAACTTTTGCAAGTTTCAAACAAAGGACAGCACAAACATGTTATTTTAGAAAAAATTCGTATAAAATCAACGGCTTCTCCTTATCCACTGGAAGACCACCTTACAATCTTCAAGCAAAAGTTGCTCAGGTGAATAGTTTTCTTATTTGTGAAATCAAATGTTACCATCCATCACATTATCATGTTCATGCTTCTATTCTCTAATTTTGTAGATGGTCACTGAAACATTTGAGTCAATGCTATTTTTCCCTGAATCAGAAAAGTTGGAAGAATTTCCATCACCTGAAAGTTTGAAGTATCAGATTCTGATTTCAACCAAACCTCCAAAGGAGTACCTTGAAACCGAAGATGTTAAGCGTAAAAGTTCACAAAAGGTCAAAGATTATGAAGATGATGATGGATGGATGGAGTGAAGAGCTTTTAGGAAATGAAGCATATGAATACAAATGTTTTCAGGTTTTGTGGACAATGAGATTCGAGTCTGATTCATTCTACCTCATGGTTGTTTACTAAGTGAAATTTAATGTAATATGTTGCACTCAGAAAGAGATAGGAGTGACCATGATGTTGATGCTGAAGATATGGGACAGGGGAAAAAATCACCGTCATCTCCTGTTTAAAGGAGCCTGATTGCAATTTATGCCGGCAAACCCAAAGGTGGATTAAAGAATGCATTAAAGTTGAAATGGACAAAATAAGGAGGCTAAGCTTGGCTGAAAAAGCACTTGAAAAAGTTGTAGAAACTCATGGACACGACATAGTGAGATATATAGACTAGCCATAGTTACCTTGTGAAAGTAGTAGGAAATTTATGTTCATATCATGAGTTTTGAATATCTCTGCTTATATCCGTATTGTGCATTTCTTTGCCAGGTTCAACCAGAAGAATATTCTTAGGATATATCCCAAAGGAACTCGTATTACCTCCTCGAATTACAAGCCACTAATTGGTTGGCTACGTGGAGCTCAAATGGTTAATTGCATTTAATATGTAGGTCCACATTAGTTTTCTACTTCTACAATTTCTTAAACAACAAATTATTTGGTGTTATATTGTCTACACATGGCTTATGAACTGCAATTAGTCAAATGTCCATTTTTTTAATACAGAGTCGCTGCGTCATATTGTCGACACTTATGGTACTACTTCTAAAAAGATATTGTCGATTTAGTTTGTTGCACCATGAGCTTCTAAGTAGAACTTTCAAAATCGTTTTGTGGGAATGCATGTGCCTTTCAGCTTCTTTGCTCTTCATTCTTTGAAGATTATAAAATGCGAAAGAGTAATACGACATTTTTTAAACATTTACAAATGGTAATCTCTTTAGTTATATTTCCAATTCGTGCTACGATAGCTTATCTTATTATATGCAGCCTGGCCTAGAAGCACAAAAAAAGTCCATATGTCACATGTGTGTTAGGCAGTTATGTTCAGTGTCTGCTATATATGTGTTTAGACTTTGATTGTTTACAATGGCTGTAATTATTAATAACTATTATTCTAAATTTTCATATTAAATGCAGGGATATGGTAGATCACTCTGGTTAATGCATGGAATGTTCAGAGCCAATGGAGGTTGTGGTTATGTTAAAAAAAAACCAGATTTTTTAATGAGATGTGGACCCAAGAATGAGGTGATCAATCCTAAAGCAAAGCTTCCGCCCAAGATATCATCAAAGTTAAATACCCTAAATAAAGAAAAGCATATTTTTGCTTAATTAGGAATAATGTTTCTCACAGTGCGATATGTTTATTAATAGGTGAAAATTTATATGGGAGATGGATGGCATTTGGAATTTAAGAAAACTCATTTCAATAAATACTCCCCTCCAGATGTCTACTCTAAGGTAACCAATCACCTTTAATCTCCTTGGTAACATCAGCTTCTCACTACATTATTGTATTTTATTACACCTGATGTTAGTTTGCCGGTAGATGATCTCTCTTCAATTCGCCTAACAATTCTGTATATTCTTATTTACCATGGCGTTTGTTTTCCAAAAGAAGATTTGTTTGGGAGGAGAGTATAGAAAAAACAACGCTTTTTCACTTCACAAAAAGAGTGGGTGCAAGGTCGTATTCTCTCACATGAGTTTTTCTTGTCCTAACCCATACTATGTTCACCCCGGCATCTTGCCATCGTTACCGAGTAACTGCACACACTCCACCGCTACTTCCCACTTTGATAACAATAACCCAGATAAGTATGAGTTTTCTTTGCCTCTTGCTCTTCATTGTCTCCCAGTCTCTCATATTTGTTTGTCACATCTCTTGCATTATTATGTTGTATACATTTGACTTTATGAAAATAGGGATATGCATGTAGATCCATGTAATAGCGATATTGGTTTTACTTATATATATAAAATATAATATGGTTTCAGTGTGATCATGTCTTACACTTGATCGTATCTGATCACATTTGTAATGTATGTTGCAATAAAGTTGTATCTCTGTATGTTTCAGCAAACCAAGTGGTCTCTTAGGATGAGACAAATACAACATCCTAACCCAAAGAAACTATCGGAAGTTACATCAATGAGAAACCAAAAGAAACAATTTAAAGTAGTAGATTACATTCTATTTGTGAAAATCACATGCCAAAATTTTGATATCATGGATTGATGCTTGTCGTGCAATTTAGGTTGTAGTTGTTGATAAGTTGGATGCGAAAATCGTAATATGATCTTCATACTTGAAGAATAAGACAAGGGTGTTGCATTTTCCTTGATGTAGGATGAAAGATACGTGTTAATTGTTAAATCTATTACAGGGCCCTTGTTTTTCCAAAGGGTTGATGCAGATATGTTGATTGTTGTGTATATGTGAGTTGTTTGTATTCATAGTTGGCCATCTTGGTTGTGTCTTTGTTGACAGATCAACATATAAATGACTTTGGTTTTTATCACAGTTTGAGCATTGGAGCATCGGTGCATCGGTTTGTTATCAAGCATTGTAAGTAAATTAAATTTTAAAGACTCGTGCCCGTCGCCGTAACGCGCGGGTATCATAACTAGTTCTTCCAAATAGGTGGATGGTGTTGGTAAAATGAATGTACTTTGCCAGTTTATTTGTTTCGGTAACTTTGTTTTCTATGGATTTTAACACTCTTCAATGTGAATCTATAAATATAAAAACGAGTCCATTTTTTATTCCTTGCAATTAACTAGAAATGCAATATCAAAACTCAAACGAATGTTTTAAATTGATTACATATACTCATACACACATTTAAATTCAACACACATATTTATTTGATTATATATTTCAATACATATTTTCAATTGATTGCACATTTCAACAAACATATTCTTACCTACATGTTTAATTGATAACACAACAATCACATGAACAATTTAGTATAAAAAAATTATATGCATACACATGCATATGTTTAAGATTGATTACACATAATCGTAAGAATAATTGAAGCGTAACATTATACATATGCACAAGTGAACATAAACAAAACTTCAAAATTTAAGCGTGACATATTGTACATACACACATGTGAATTTAAAAGAACCAAAAAGTCAAAGCCTAACATTGTACATACACATGTGTATTCAAACAGATTCCATAAACAAGGGTATATAAAACAAAAGAACTACACGTATACATGAACAAACCACCATAACTGATAGACCTTGATGGCCATTGCTAAAGCCAACAAACCTGGAGCCATAGTACGTGATGAGAAGAAAGGCATGGTTGTGGTGAATTTGAATCATCATGTTATTTTAGTATCATTGATGTTATCTGAGATTTCAGTGTTAATGACTCATGAGGATATAAAGTAGGTGTGGAAGTTACACTTCTTATTACTAAACTGAGTCCACACCAACTAGATTGGGTTCTGTCATTTTAATGATGCAGTTTTGTTTGGGGTGTTACTATCATTTTAATAATGAATAATTTGTAACTGTCATTGTAATGATAATTGTAATTGTCACTTTAATGAGATAGTCATGACACATTATGATATGAATTCTTCGTAGAAGAGTTCACAATTTTATCGGATCGTCCTTGATGATATTTCTTCCAAGAACCCAGCCCGTTACTAGTATGAATTCAACAATATTGGATATATGAATCCAACACCTTTGAATTACAATGGAAGCAACTAATCGAAGTTATACGAAACACAATAACTAACCGGAGGAATACTTAGTTGTAGCCAAGTGAGAATTGCAAGCACAATTAGTCATGCAAGACCCAAATGAGTTCAATCACGAGAACTATAAGTGAAAGGAAAAACCTGACAATATGATCTGATTTGAAAATGTGTTGTTTACAACCTTGAAAGATCACCTATTTATAGGGAAAAGATGACCTTTGAAACTACCCATACTTATTACATAAATACTTTTCATTCATCCTAAATTAATTAAAAAACCCTTAATCTTTTTACTACCTTAATCTAGAAGATTCCATAAAAAGCTAGACAATTTATCAAAATGGGCCATGAAGACACAAAATCCACACTTTATAAAGCAAACCCAACAACACTAAGATGATTTATTAACTTGGGCTTGTAGCCTTGGGTCTTCAGTAATTCTTTGGCATGGGCCGAGACAATTATTTGATTGAGACATTCTTCCATCTTCTTTTTTCTCGAACGTGTCATTGGTCCATGCATTTCTTCAAGTGGCTCCTTTGTTAAAACTTCATCGTCAATCTTTAATTCGTCTCCACTTATCTTTATTTTGTTGATTATTGGAGTTCCATCATTCCCTCCCGCTTTGGAAGGATTCACCCTCGAATCTGTGCCTACATCAAAAGGAGATAAGTCAGAAACATTAAAAGTCGCACTCACATCATACTCTCCCGGTAAATCAATTTTGTAGGCATTATCATTAACACGAGCTATCACTTGGAAGGGTCCATCACCACGGGGATGCAACTTTGTACGTCATGAAGATTGAAATCTTTCTTTCCACATGTGTATCCAAACCCAATCACCTGGTTCGAATATAACCTGCTTACGCCCCTTGTTAGCATGTTTGGCATATTGTTCAGTTCTCTTTTCAATGTTGCAACGAACTTGCTCATGCAACGTTTTCACAAGTTCAACCTTTTTTACACCATCCAGATTTAACTTTTCTTTGACAGGCAAAGGAGATAAATCTAAAGGTGTTGAAGGATTAAGGCCATAAACAACCTCGAATGGAGAGAAGTTAGTAGAAGTGTGCAAAGTACGATTATAAGCAAATTCAACAATAGGCAAACACTCCTCCCAACTTTTCAAATTCTTTTGAATGACAGCCCTTAACAAAACCTCTAATGTCCTATTCGTCACTTCGGTTTGCTCATTAGTTTGTGGGTGACTTGAAGTTGAGAATAGTAACATTGTGCCTAGTTTTCCCCAAAGAGTTTTCGAAAAGTAACTTAGAAACTATACATCCCTATCAGACACAATGGTTTTGGAATACCATGCAAACGAACTATTTCCTTGAAAAACAAGTCGGCCACATGATTTGCATCATCCGTCTTTCTACAAGCAATGAAATGTGCCATTTTTGAAAATCTATCAACGACAACAAAAATTTAGTCCATTCCCTTTTGACTCCTTGGCAAACCAAGTATGAAATCCATGGAAATATCGGTCCAAGGAGAATGAGGAATGGGAAGTGGTGTGTACAATCCGTGAGGAAGTGACTTTGACTTGGCCTTTTTACAATCAAGACAATGATCACAAATACGTTCTACACCCCTTTTCATTTTAGGCCAATAAAAATGTTCTTTCAAAACATCCAAGGTTTTCAAAATGCCAAAGTGGCCCATTAAGCCTCCACTATGAGCTTCGCGAGTCAAAAGTTCATGTAGAGAACAAGAAGGGATGCACAACTTATTTTCTTTAAACAAAAACCCTTCATGCCTGAAAAACTTATTGAAAGCTAAGTTTTCACATGCCTTGAACACATTTGCAAAATCACTATCAGATACATACAACTCCTTAATAAACTCAAAACCCATGATTTTAGAATCTAAAGTGGTAAGGAGAGTATACCTTCGCGATAATGCACCGGCCACAATATTCTCTTTACCTTTCCTATAACGCACAACATATGGAAATGTTTGAATGAATGCAATCCATTTTGCATGCCTTTTGTGAAGACTTCTTTGTCCCTTCAAGTACTAAGGGATTCATGATCAGTGTGAATCACAAACTCCTTAGGCATGAGATAATGTTGTCGTGTCTCCAAATCCCTCTTTGTCATAAGTCGGATAATTTAGCGTTGCACCATTAAGCTTTTCACTAAAGTACGCAATGGGATGACCTCCTCGAAGCAAAACAACACCTATTCCAACTCCCGAAGCATCAAATTCAATCTCAAAAGTGTTAGAAAAATCAGGTAATGCTAAAACAGGAGAATTGGTTAGATAACATTTCAATTGCACGAAAGCCTTTTGTTGCTTCTCTCCCCACTCAAACTTAACGTTCTTTTTCACCAAATCATTTAGAGGAGAAGCTTTTGATGGAAAATCTTTGACAAACCTTCGATAGAAACTAGCAAGTCCATGAAAAGATCTTACCTCTGAAACATTGTTTGGAATAGGCCAATCAAGAATAGCCTTGAACTTTGACTCATCAACACGCAAACCATTTTCACCAACAACATATCCAAGAAAAACAACTTCTTTGACACAAAAGGTACAATTTTTTAAATTTGCAAACAACTTTTGCGCACGTAAGGTAGCAAGAACAAGTTTAAGATGCTCGACATGAACATGCATGCTTCGACTATAAATCAAAATGTCATCGAAATACACGACAACAAACTTTCCAATGAAGTCTCTCAAAACATGATTCATAAGCCTCATAAAAGTGCTTGGTGCATTAGATAAACCGAAAGGCATAACTAACCATTCATAAAGACCAAACTTTGTTTTGAAAGCAGTTTTCCATTCATCACCTTCCTTGATTCTTATTTGGTGATATCCGGATTTAAGATCAAGTTTTGAAAAAATCTTAGCACCATGTAATTCATCAAACATGTCATCTAATCTTGGAATGGGATGACGATACTTGATAGTTATTTTGTTCACAGCCCTACAATCAATGCACATACGCCAAGTGCCACTTTTTTTGGAACTAAGATGACTGGCACGATACAAGGGCTAAGGGATTGAGGAATGATACCTTTTCCCAGCAACTCACCAACTTCAACTCACCAACTTGTTTCTGAAGCTCCTTTGTTTCTTCCGGATTTGCTCTATATGCCGGTCTATTTGGAATTGTTGCACCGGGCATCAAATCACTTTGATGTTCTATGCCACGAATCGGTGGCAATCCATCGGGTACATCTTCAGGGAACACATCTGTAAAATCATTTAAAACAAAAACAATTTTCAATGGTAAAGTGTGAGACGAATCGTTAGTAGATAAACAAACCTCTTGGTACAAAAGTACAAAAAGAAGTTTGTGAGAAGATAAAGCCCTATCTACATCTCTCATGCTTGCAAACAAAGCACCTTTTGTCTCACTTGCTTTTGGCTTTTCACTTTTATTTTTCCCGCTCGACACTTTATTCTCTCTTTCTTTTTCGCTTTTATTACCCCTACTTTCTTTTGGGTTTTTCAAAATCTCATCTTTTTTCCTTTTTTCTATCATTTTTATTTGTTCTTTCAACACTTGTTGTGGACTCATTAGTACAAGAGTGAAACTTCTAGTTTTCAAAACAAAATGATGCTTATTTGAACTTCCATCGTGAGTTGTTTTACGGTCACACTCCCATGAACGTCCAAGAATAACGTGCCCCGCCGTCATTGGTACTACATCACACAAAACCTCATCTTCATACTTTCCGATGGAGAATTTCAACAACACTTGTTTATTTACCTTTATTTCTCCATGGTCATTAAGCCATTGCAAACGGTATGGTTTCGGATGCTTGATTGTCGGTAAATCCAACTTTTCTACAAGATAAGAACTAGCAGAATTAGTTCAGCTCCCACTATCGATGACCAACATGCATACGTTATCATGGATAAGGCATCGTGTATGAAAGATGTTGTGGCGTTGTTGATCATCCTCTTCCTTGGCTTGAATGTTCAAAGCCCTCATGGTTACAAGAGCCTCACGTTCATCACCACTTTCAATTGCCATTAACTCATTCTCATCGTCGAAACTTAAAGGTGTTGTATTCTTGCCATCATCTTCATCTTCGCTTTGACTCAAACAAGAACCATCATCAAGCATGATCATAGTTTTGGAATTTGGACACTGTGATGCTATATGTCCTTTTCCCAAACATTTGATGTATGTTAACCGTGAAGTATGAGAAGAAGAAGAAGAAGAAGAAGGAGTGTTCTTGTCACCTTTTGATAAAAAAGACTTTTTGGATTCAAACTCTTGAAAATCCTTTTTCTTTTTGAAATCTTCATTTTCCCCCCATCTATTTGTTTTCCAAGAAGAGGAAGAAGAAGAGTTGTAAGAAAACTTATTTGAACTTCCTTTTCTTTTTTGTTGCTTTTCAACCTTTTCAGCCATATGTAACATCTCTTCTAAATCCATATAATGTTGCAATTCTACCACATCTGAAATTTCTTTACGAAGACCTCCTAAAACCCTTGCCATGGTAGCTTCGGGATCTTCATCAACATTTGCCCTTGTCATGGCTATTTCCATCTCTTGGTAGTATTCCTCCACACTTCTTGAACCATGACTTATGCCTTGGAGTCGATTGTAAAGATCACGATAGTAATGAGGTGGAACAAAACGTCTCCTCATCACAACCTTCATTTGATAAATTTCTTTACGAAGACCTCCTAAAAACCTTGCCATGGTAGCTTCGAGATCTTCATCAACATTTGCCCTTGTCATGGCTATTTCCATCTCTTGGTAGTATTCCTCCACACTTCTTGAACCTTGACTTATGCCTTGGAGTCGATTGTAAAGATCACGATAGTAACGAGGTGGAACAAAATGTCTCCTCATCACAATCTTCATTTCATCCCATGTTTCAATAGGCCGCTCCCCATTTCTTCTTCTAGACAAAACCAACTTATCCCACCATGTTAAAGCATAACCATATAATTCAACGGATGCGAGTTTTACCTTTTTATCTTCGGAGTAGTTATGGATCCCAAAAACATTTCCCACCTTTGATTCACACTCTAGATACGCCTCCGGATCATTCTTACCTTGGAAAGAAGGAATCTTCATTTTGATGCTGCCAAGGTTACTGTCAATTCTATTTTGATTTCTTCGGTCGTTGTTGGATGTTTCGGCTCCATCACTATTGCCTCCATCATGAATCTACACCTCCAAACGATCCATTCGCTCCATCATAGTTTCCATCATTTTGTTGAATTATCCCAACAAATGCTCTCTACAAGCCTTTTGTTCCAAGGTTTCTTTTACTCCTTCCATGTTGATAAAAACAAACAAAATTGAAAAAAAAAATTGTTAATCCTCACACCCTTCCCCCGAATTTGTTTCCCAATTCTATACTACACACACCAAGTGTATCACTCTTAAAATTAGGCTTTTATTTTAGATGTGTCATTCTTGCTTCTTTTTTTTAGCACTCGAATTCCCTCACTTTCGTAGTTTTAATGAGAACAAATTCAACCCTTACAAGGTGCTCAAACAATAAAACACTTCGTAGGAAACAAATATGAAGAGATTATGGAGAAGATAAAAAAAAGACATATGAAGAGATTATGGAGATGATTAGAAACAAAAGAAGATAGCGGAAATGATGTAAACAAACCTTTGAATGGCCTAAAAATAGACCCTTTTTTTCCGTATGCCTTTCCTTTTTGAGTAATCTTTTTTTGTTTTTTTTTGCTTTTTTTTTTTTGCCTTTTTTTTTTGGTTGTTTTTTTTTTTTTGACACTTTTTTCTTCTTTTCTTTATACTATTAGATAATAAGAACTAATGGTAAGACGCAGAAATGAAGAACATTAGGTAGAAAGCAATGATTGTACTTTTTTTTAACAGAAAGTAAGCATAGAACAACAAGCAAATAAAAGGAAATGATCAAACAAGGAGACTTAGCTCTGATACCAAATGATATGAATTCTTCGTAGAAGAGTTCACAATTTTATCTGATCGTCCTTGATGATCTTTCTTCCAAGAACCCAACCCTTACTAGTATGAATTCAACAATATTGGATATATGAATCCAACACCTTTGGATTACAACAGAAGCAAGTAATCGAAGTTATACGAAACACAACTAAGCGGAAGAATACTTAATTGTAGCCAAGTGAGAATTGCAAGCACAATTAGTCTTACAAGACCCAAATGAGTTCAATCACGAGAACAAGTGAAAGGAAAAACCTCACAATATGATTTGATTTGAAAATGTGTTGTTTACAACCTTGAAAGATCACCTATTTATATGGAAAAGATGACCTTTGAAAATACTCATACTTATTACATGAAGACTTTTCATTCATCCTAAATTAATTAAAAAACCCTTAATCTTTTTACTAGCTTAATCTAGAAGATTCCATATAAAGCTAGACAATTTATCAAAATGGGCCATGAAGAGACAAAATCCACACTTTATAAAGCAAACCCAACAACACTAAGATGGTTTATTAACTTGGGCTTGTGGCCTTGGGTCTTCAATAATTCTTTGACATGGGTCGATGCAATTATTTGATTGAGACTTTCTTCCATCTTCTTTTTTCTCGAACGTGTCATTGGTCCATGCATTTCTTCAAGTGGCTCCTTTGTTAAAACTCCATCGTCAATCTTTAATTCGTCTTCGCTTATCTTTATTTTGTTGATTATTGTAGTTCCATCACATTATATTGATTCAAGATCAATGTGGTACCATGTTAGACTGAGGTAGCTAGGAACCATTTATTGAAAATTTAAAATTAGAAATGAAGATTTTGTGTATCTCATGAAAATATCCATTTCAGTTAGTATCAATCC